>PVKE010006490.1:0-54158 GCA_004027555.1 Craseonycteris thonglongyai | reverse complement strand
GGGTAAAGCGCTCGCTTTGAAGCCCTGAGGACCGAGGATCGAATCCCGGTCCCGGCCCATGCGGACCCACATGCTGAACTGGGGAGTGCCCCCAGTTCAGTTCTTGCCGGGACCTATGTGGGAGGCTCCCGGCCCAGTTCCTGCCCTGCGCAGCCTTGTGCCCACCTGTGGAGTGAAACTATACGGAAAACTAATGTCAACTATGAAGACTGTTCTGGGCCCTCCCCCTTCTCTCTGTCTCTCTCTGTCTCTGTTTCTCTCTGTCAAAAATCAATAAAATAAATCTTTTAAAAAAAAAAAAAGAAAAAAAGAAATCAGTTTTATTAGGTAAGATACTTATACATTCTAGATATTTTAATAAATAGTGCTGAAAACTATTGTCATTTTAGTTTCCACTTATATGTAAGTGTATATATTAATATTATTGCTGTTACTGAGTATGGCTATTATTTGAGTGCTTAGTAGTGATGTTTTTTGGTTTTTTTTTCCTGTGCGCCCAACTCCTAGTGATGGTTTTTAACCCTTTACTTCGAACAAAATTAGCTAGGACATAAAGTTGTTTTGTTTTTAAATTATGTACCGTAGTTGAAGTAGAGGTCTAGGGCTAGGGCCCCTTTCTTCTGCTCCTCGCTAGCCTGGTTAAATGGCTCCTGAACCATCTCTGAAGTAGAAAGGAAGAAACTGAGTTTACAGTGGTTAAATAAAATGATCAAGGTCATACCATGGAGCCAGGCTTAGTCCAGGTGTTTGTTATGCTATATCCTTCTAGTAGCATCATTGCTGCAGTGGATAGTTGCATGTAATGTATGTATTAATATTTTCATTGGTTATTAAATCTAATAAATTGTTTTTAAGTCCTCTACTAAATTTCAGTGTATTTTGCCACCCCTTTCAAGTGATATTTGAAGTTAATATAATAATTTTTTGTCTTCCAGACTCATTTCATTAGTGCTGCACTCAAGACTAGTAGTTTTCAGCCTGTCACTATGCCTCCTCCTAGAGCAGTGGAAAGGTATTCTGTTCCAACAGACTGTTCTAATTTTGGTAGCAGTAATCCGTCTTCACATAGCACATTTGCTTACAAGCAAGGTAAAAATATGTAGTTCTCTATTAATAAAAAATGTCAGCTATGAGTTCTTTGTGGTATATTACTAATATGTAGGAGATTAAGTGTTTTATAAAATTAGTTCTTTTTTAGGTGAAGTACTTTTTAGGTCATTTTGAAACTTGTTCAGTCTCGTTATGGATCACGTCTTTATGGTTTTAATTAACAACCATCATAAATCATCAGAAGCACTTACAAATTTTGAAAAGTTTTACATATCTACTATCAAAAATGCTTATAATAAATTCTCTGTTTTTCTTGATTCTGTCAGGGGAAAAACCACCCAAGTACTAATACCAATATTTCTAAGTATTTTCAAAGAGTTAATAATACAAGTCTATCTCAATAGAATTAAAAAATCCCTGTTTATAATACCAAAGAAATACATACATAGCTTATTTGTATTAAACCTTTGGAATTTAAAATAAATGAATAAATGTGTTGCTAAATTATTGATATTTGAATAATGAATTAATGGAAATTAAGGATATCCCTTTAATGATATACATACAGAACAATATTCCCAATATTTGATTTTTTAGAACACTGTGTATTATAGGTATATTAAAGATTTCTTGTACTTATAAGGTGCTTTATGTTTTACAACAAAACTACTGTGGAGTAATAGGGGTCAATTTTTAAGTTGTGAAGGGAGGAAGATGAAGCACAGAAAGGTTATGATTTGACTGGTCAAGGTCACCTGGCTTGGGAGTAAGAGTGTCAGAGCCATTGCCAAAACTTGGATTTCACGATGACCCAGCAATGTGCTCTCTTTAGAAGTGGACACTTGTTTTATACTCAATTATAGAGAATTACTTGCTCATAATTTTGTTTTTTTAACTTAAGTTTTAAAGGAAAAAGATGTATGTTTTATTGGTTGTATACTGAATTGATTTCTTGGTATATTTTAGTGATAGTAACAGAAATCAAAGAAAAAATGAGTAAATTAAATATTCAACAAATTAAACTTTATATATTTTTTATGTTTTGTCTTGGGCATACATCATTATGTACTTGTAGTTGTAGCATAAATATGATTTTGTACTACTTTTAAACTAGCATACTAAAAGTATTTCCCATGTTTTACATAATTATCTTTATAATATTAATTTTTAATGACTAAAGGGTAGTCTGTTAAGTGTTTGAGACTTCCTATACTTAGTGCCAGATGGTCTTATCAGTTTTATTGTCACAAGTAGTGTCTGGCAATGGCATTTTCACCACAGGTTAAATAGCAATGAATATTATATTGAATTTTTTCTTATTTATTAGCTATAAGTGTAAAATATTTATAATCTGTATTTCTTTTGATTTCTAGTGAGGATGAAGTTATTTCTATATACTTGTTAATAATATGTATATCCTATATAATTGTTTTTATTTTCAAAATATTGGGAAGAGTAACACTCTACAATTTAAAGTTTTTTTTAGTCAAAAAGCATAGAATTTATTGTTATCAACTTGAAATTTGAAGAAGCACAAATTGATTTATGCTTACCTAACTACATATCTTATTTATTGTTTATTTTAGGAAATGAGTCAAAGCATGCCTACATGGAGTTTTATTATACTATTCTTTTTTCTTTGAAGTATGTTTTCCATAAACTTTTTTTTTTTACAGTCTCAATGTGGTTGCTTCGTTATATTCTTAGTTAATGGATTTCTATTCAGCTAGTCTTCATTTGGTTCTCTGTTGGGAGCTGGTTGTTTGCCTGAACAGAGAGGTTTTAGGGGGGCCTTGATGGCAGGGCCTCGGTTCCCTTGACCTCTCGGGAAGGCCGACCTGGGGCCTTGATGGCAGGGCCTCGGCCTTTCTTTCACCCCTCCCCTGTAATAGCTATAGGCAAAAGATATATGTGCAGCTTCGCATGAAGGTCAGACAGCTGGCACTAGGTGTTAGATCACAGGCTGTGAGATGAGAAAGGAATGCATGGGAGAGGGTCTGCATGTTCCCAATAATTGCCTGCGCTGTACTTCAGTTAATGAGTAGTTTTTGATATGGTTGAAAAACTCTTTTTTTGTCTTTCCTTGCTCCTTGTAATGACGTAAACCTTGGCTATATAAGTGATTGAATAAAGCTATTCGGGGCTGTTCCCACTGAGGACAGTCGGCAGATAATTTTGTCTGTCTTTAATTCCCACCGCTCGAACTCAGGGACTTCGTTCACCCAGGCTGGTTCCTGGCAGTTCTCCAGGTTGATTATTCTATAATTTAGTTGTAATTTTAATGTGGTCATTGGGAAGAGGCAAGCACAGTGTTTACTTACTCTGCTATCTTGACTGGACCTTACAATTTAAAGTTTTTTAAAAGTAAGTTAAATTTATTTATTTTATTTCTTTTCTTTTCAAGCACCTTCAGGAGAGATTGAAGATATTGGTTTTGATAAACAGAAATCTCCTTTGGAGACACCAGCACCTCGCAGGTTTGCTCCTGTACCTATTTCAAAGGATGATAAAATATCAAAGAGGGAAAATCCTGTGGAAGAAAAAGAAAATATGGAGATGTCAGGTCGTACAGGTAATAAAACAATTATTATTAGTACCCACTACTTTTATTAGACCTATATCAAATTAGGAACAGATTTCTATACTTATGATTTGTTATTTTCTAATGTACCTCAGTAACTAAAGTAGGATTCCTATTTTTAATATTTTTGTTTAAATGATACTTACTGAGAAAATCAGATGTTTTCTTCATTAAAAGTTATTAAACCTTTAATGAACAAATTTAGTTTTGTAAATATAATAAAAATGTGTGGGAAACCAGGATGGCTCAGATGGTTGAGCGCTTGCTTTGAAGCCCCAGGTACTAAGGATCAAATTCCGGCTCCAGCCTTTGAGAACCCATGTGCTGAACTGGAGTGTGTTTTACATGCAGGGGTCCCCCAGTTCAGTTCTCACCCACTGTTCAGCCCTTGGTTTGAGGTGGCATGCCTCCCATGCGGGAGGCCCGCAGCCCAGTTCCTGCCCTGCGGCCCCCTGCCCGCCCACCTGTGTGGAATGAAACCATGTTGAAAACTGATGATGTACAACTATGGAGACTGCTCTGGGCCCTCCCCCCTTCTCTCTGTCTCTCTCTGTCAAAACACAATAAAATAAATCTTAAAAAGAAAATAACGTGACAGTAAAGTTGCAGGATACAAAATCAATGTTCAAAAATCCTCAGCATTTCTATATACAAACAATGAAACTTCAGAAAAAGAAATGAGAAAAACAATACCGTTTGTGATCAAAACAAAAATAAAATACTTAGGAATAAACTTAACAAAGAACGTGAAGTACTTATACATGGAAAACTATAAGACACTATTAAAAGAAATTGAAGGGGAAACTGGGATGGCTCAGTGGGTTAAGCGCTCACTTTGCAGCCCTGGGGACCAAGGATCGAATCCTGGCCCCAGCCTGTGCGGACCCATATGCTGAACTGGGGAGTGCCCCCAGTTCAGTTCTCACCCAGGTGAGATCCCGGCCCAGTTCCTGCCCTGTGCCCCATGCCCACCTGTGGAATGAAACTATGTGGAAAAACCAATGATGTACAACTATGGAGACTGTTCTGGACCCTCCCCATTCTCTCTGTCTCTGTATCTCTCTGTCTCTCTCTGTCAAAAACAATAAAAATAAAAAAAAAATCTTTAAAAAAAAAAATCTTTAAAAGAAATTGAAGAAGATACAAAGAAATGGAAGGATATTCCACATTCATAGATTGGAAGAATCAACATAGTTAAAATAGCCATATTACCCAAAGCCATATACAGGCTTAATTCAATTCCCATCAAAATTCCACAGACATTCTTTCAAGAAATACATTTAAAAATGATCAGGTTCATATGGAACCACAAAAGGCCCCAAATTGCCAAAGCAATCCTCCAAAAAAATAAAATAAATAAAATAAAAAAATAAGGCTGGAGACATCACGCTTCCTGACTTCAGTCTATACTACAAAGCGTCAATAATCAAAACAGCTTGGTATTGGCAGAGAAACAGACATACAGACCAATGGAACAGAATCGAAAACCCAGAAGTAAACCCACAAGTATATGGACAGATAATCTTTGACAAAGGAGCAAAAAAAAAAATACAATGAAGAAAAAGCCTCTTCAGTAAATGGTGCTGGGAAAATTGGAAAACCACATGCGAAAGAATGAAGCTAGACTATGAACTGTCACAACATACCAAAATTAACTCAAAGTGGATTAAGGACATCCACATAAGATCCAAAACTATAAAGTGCATACAAAAAGGCATTGGCACTAAACTTATAGACCTTGGGCTCAGAGAGCACTTTATGAGCTTAACCCCAAAGGCAAGATAAGTAAAAGTAAAAATAAATGAATGGGACTATATCAAACTAAAAAGCTTCTACACAGCAAAGGACACCGTCAACAAAGTAAAAAGAAAACCAACCGAATGGGAGAAAATATTTGCAAACAATGCCTTTAATAAGGTGCTAATATCTAAAATATATAAAGAACTCATACAACTCAACAGCAAAAAAACAACGATCCAATTAAAAAATAGGAGAAGACCTAAACAGGCACTTCTCTTCTGAAGACATACAAACAGATACATGAAAAAATGCTCAACATCACTAGCAATTAGGGAAATGCAAATTAAAACCGCAATGAGATACCACCTCACACCTGTTAGAATGGCTGTAATCAACAAGACAAGGAATAACAAGTGCTGGAGAGGCTGTGGACAAAAAGGAACCCTTATATGCTGCTGGTGGGAATGTAAACTGGTACAACCACTGTGGAAGGGCAGTGTGGAGATTCCTCAAAAAACTAGGATTGGGGAAAGCCGGGACGGCTCAGCGGGTTGAACGCTCGCTTTGAGGCCCCGAGGACCGAGGATCGAATCCCGGCTCCGGCCCAGGCGGACCCACATGCTGAACTGGGGAGTTCCCACAGTTCGGTTCTCTAGCTGTCTCTGTCTCTGTCTCTCTCTCTATCTGTCAAAAGTAAAATAAAAATAAATATGCACTGAAGATAAAATAATTACTCTCTATAAATATAAAACGACAACAACAAAAAGAAAACCTAGGATTGGAATTGCCATAGGACCCAGCAATCCCTTTCCTGGGTATCTACCCAAAATACCTGAAAACTTTAATCCACAAAGATATATGTACCCCATTGTTCATCATAGCACCGATCACAGTGGCCAAGTCGTGGAATCCACCAAAGTGTCCTCTGATAGATGACTGGATAAAGAAGTTGTGCTACATTTATACAATGAAATACTACTCAGCAATAAGAAAGATGAAATACAGCAATTTCTGACAACATGGACAGACCTTGAAAACATCTTATTAAGCAAAATAAGTCAGAGTGAAAGAATCAAGAAACATATGACCTCAATTATAGGTGGAATATAAAACTGAAAGGAACAAGGAAACAAAGACTCATGGACACAGTCAATAGTTTAGTGGTTACCTGAGGGTAATGGGGGAGGTGGGTGGGAGAGATGGTTGTGGGTAGTAGGGAGGGGAAATCAAACATATGGTGATGGAAAGTGAGCTGATTCTGGGTGGTGAGCACATAATGCGATGTATAGACAATGTAATATAGAATTGTACACCTGGAAACAATGTAATTGATATCAATTAATGTCATCCCAAAACATTTAACAACAAAAAATAATGTATATTTCCTTATATTCTTTTTAGATCTAAATTTTAGTAATAAAACTCAGAGAAATTTAACATTTATTACTATGTTCAGTTGGAAAAAGTGCTCATATATTGACTTTTATAAGTGATCTGAAATAATTAAGACCTTTAAAAATAGTCCTACTAAAACATAGTTCTAGTAAAAGTCAAAATGTTAAGTATAAACTTTTATTCTTGGAATCATTTAAATGCATTCAAGTTTTCTCTTGGACACATTTAAGGAGTTTCTTAAGAAATTAAAAAAAAAAAAAATCTTTAAAAAAACCAACTTTACCAAAAAAAGAAAAGTTGTTATGTAGGTTCACTAAGAATGTGGTTAAAGGGAAAATTCAACTAGTAGCTATTGTGAAGAAAAGAGTTCTCATTCAAAGTCTTTTTTCTTGTGATAGAAATAAAAAAACAAACTTTTACTGGCATAGTTTTCATGAGTTATAAGTAAATAAGTTATTTACTTTTATTTGATGAGTGTACTTATAACCTCCATTATAGAGTGAATTGAATAGATTATCATCATAAGAAGCTAATTTAGTACAAATATATTAATATGTGAGATGTTAATTACATAAAAGAGAAATGAATTAGTACTTGAAAAGTGATACTATATTGCTTTTATTATAGGGAATGTAAGGCTATTAGAACAAATTTTGAATAACCAAGATTCTTTGACACGAATAAATGAATCTTCAGACAAAACTTCACTAACTAGATCAAGAATGGAATGGAATCCTGAGAGAAAAGACAGGTAAAAACAAGTAATTTGCATAAAAGATAGATGTAAAGAACTTTGTTCATATTTCTAAAAATTCTTTAGGAATTTTAATAAATTTATCACATTGCTTTTGAAAATAATCTTAGTTACTGTTTTCTTCTGTTAATACATTTTTCCTCTTTTCTGTAATATAATTGTAAAATGAATATATCTAATTTTCTTGAAATGAAGGTTAATTTCTAATGAATGCATAGTATTCATTTCTGATGAAATGATATCTGGGATTTGCTTCAGAAATAATCCAATGCAGGCTAGGGGAAACTGGGTTTGAAGTATAAATGAAATGAGGACAGCCATGAGTTAATGATTAATGTAATTAGATATGGAGTAGAGTATATGGAGAATATAATAATCTTTCTAATTTTGTATATGTTTGAAATTTTACATAATAAAGGTTTTTTAAAAATTAAGTGAATCTAAAGAAAAAAAATTAAGGGAATCTAGGTTATGATAATTTTATCATGATTGTCATGAAAACAACAGTAATAAAAACTAAATGAGCCACCTTTTGAGTAAATTCATGTGGAGACATTGTATATTCTAGTTCTTTTACATTTAATGTAACTACTGGTAAATTAAAGTCTGTGTCTGCCATGTTGCTATGTTTTCTGTATGCCTTAGGTCTTTTCCACTTTTCCTCCATAATGCCTTGTTTTGTATTAAATAGGTATTTTCTAGTATAACATTTTAATTCCCTTATTTTTTTTACTATGTTTTTTGAGTTATTTTCTTAGTGATTGCCCTTGGGATTACAATTAAATTTTAATTTAAAACAATGTAGTTAAGATTAATACCAATTTAATTTCAATAGTATTAAAAAACTTTGCTCAAAAAAAAACTTTGATCAAATATAGGTATATTCTCTCCCCCTTTATTCTTGCTATTTTTGTTGTATAAGTTACCTCTTTATACAGTATAAGCCCATCATACAGTTTGATAATTATAGCTTTATACAGTTATATATATATTTTTAGATTTTATTTTTATTGTTTCTTGGCAGAGAGACAGAGAGATAGAAAAGGGAGGGCCCAGAGCCATCGCCATAGTTGTATGTCATTAGTTTTCCATATGGTTTCACTCCACAGGTGGGTGCAGGTCTGCACAGGGCAGGAACCAGGTTGAGGCAGGAACCAGGTTGTGGCAGGAACCAGGTTGAGGCAGGAACAAGGTTGAGGCATGCCCCTACTGGGGGCCTTCTACATGGGAGGCACACCTGGGGAGGGAGCCGAACCAGGGGCCTCCCACATGGGAAGCTCGCCTTCATGAGAACTGAACTGGGGGCCCCAGTTCAGCATACAGGTCTGCACAGGTCAGGGCTAGGATATGATCCTTGGATCCCCGGGCTGCAAGACAAGTGCTTAACTCACTGAGCCATCCCATCATCCCCTGCAGTTATCTTTTAAATCAGATAGAAGAAAAGGTTTATAAACAAATATACATTTTATGTTGTCTTTTATATTTACCTATATACTTAACCTGTACTCAAGTACTCTTTATTTCTTTACATGGATTTGAGTTAGTGTCTAGTGTCCTTTTATTTTACCCTGAGGGACTCCCTTTAGTATTATATTTCCTTTCAGGTAGGTTTGCATGTGGTGGATTCTTTCAGTTTGTTTATCTGGCAATGTCTTAATTTTTTACTTTTGAAGGAGAGTTTTGCTAGATACAGACTTTTCGTTGATATCCTTTTTCATTTAGGACTTTGAATATGTCCTCTCACTGCCTTCTGGACTCCCTGGTTTCTGATGAGAAGTAAACTATTAATCTTATTACAGAATCTTAGCATATGAGTTATTTTTCTCTCACAGCTTTTAAGATTCTCCCTTTTTCTTAAGGTTTTGACATTTTGACTATGATGTGTCTAATTATGGATCTCTGAGTTTATCCTACTTAGAGTTTGTTGAGCTTCTTGGATGAGTGAATAAATATTCACTCAGTTTGGGAACATTTTGTCTGTTATTTTCTTACATAGTTAAATATGACCTTTTTCTTCTCTCCTAGGACTATGTTGTATGTTGGTATGGTTGATAGTGTTCAACAAGTCCCTGAGGCTCTTATTATTTATCATTCTTTTTTTTTCTTTTGTTTCCTTAGAATAGATAGGCTCAGTTAACCCATCTGAAGTTCACTGATTTTTTTTCTTTTGCCAACTCAAACATTCTGTTTAGCCCCTCTAGTGAATTTTGCATTCCAGTTATTGTATTTTTCAACTATAATTTACATTTTATCTTTTAAGATTTATTGTTTGGGAGAAGGTCAGAGAGAGAGAGAGAGAGAGAAGGGAGAAGGGTCCAGAGCAGTCTCCATAGTTATACATCCTTAGTTTTGACATACTTTCATTCCACACAGGTGAATGTGGGTCTGCATGGGACGGAACTGAACTGGGGGTCTCCCGCATGGGAGGTGAGACACTTCACTACCATCCTGGCTGTTAACAGTTGCGCCTCAGTTCAGCATGTGGGTTTGTATGGGCCAGGGTTGAGACTCTTGATCCTTGCACCTTGCAGTTGCAGGGCAAGCACTCAACCTGTTGAGCTATCCCAGCATCCCGAAAAAATAGTTTCTATCTTTATTGCTATTTTCTATTTGCTGAGACTTCATTCTTATACTTTCTTTTAATTTTTGAACATAGTTTCCTTTAATAATAGCTAATTTGTAGTCTTTGTCTAGGTCCAATATTAGGGGTTCTTCAAGGACAGTTCCTGTTGATTACGCTTTTTCCTGTGTCTTACTATACTTTCCTATTTTTCTGTTTGTCTTATAACTTTCTGTTGAAAATTGGACATTTTAAATAATATAATGTGACGACTCAGGAAATCAGATGTTTCTCCCTCCCCTACCCCCAGAGTTTGTTGTTGTTCTTGGTACTCTTTCCTGGACTGACTCTGTAAACTCTGTATTCTTTGTCATATGCAGCAAGTCTTTATTTGGTTAGCTAAGTTTGCTAATGATTGGGAAGAGATTCCTTAACTACCTTGAACAATTAAATCTCCATTTCTTTGCCAAGTGGCTATGTGTGCATGCGTGTGTGTATATGTGTGTGTGTGTGTTGGGGCACACTTTCAGTGCTCCAGCAGTTTATAAGTCTTCTCAGCCTTTCTACTTGCATAGATCCTTAAGGTCAGTTACCTGTGAGAGATTAGTCCCTTCTCAGGTCTTTCTTGGGCATGCACATAGCCCTCTACATGCACATGATCTTCTAGATCTCCAGTAATGTGCTGGAAAATTCCAGAGCTGCACCATGGACATCTCATTCCTCAATTTTTAATTTAGTGGCAATCCTCTTCTTTGCCTGAACTGATATGGCCACCTCAGGCAGCTAACTGGTTAAGCAATTGCCACTGTTTTGGAAAAATGACCTGAGGATAGGGTTTCTCACTGATCTAACTCTCAGTCAGGTCAAATAAAGAGAAACTTTGTGAATGGGACTTTTAAAGGAGTTCCAAAAGCCATTCTGCCCTTTGTAGTGGTTGTGAAGCTGTTGGTTTTCAAGGCTACCACAGAGGTGGGGAAAGATCAGTGAGAATGGGACAAGTTAAAACTGTCATAATATTCCTATTCTTACTGAAACTCAGCCATTTTTTTTTTAAGATTTATTTTTATTGTTTTTGACAGAGAGAGAGAGATACAGAGACAGAGAGAAGGGGAAGGGCCCAGAACAGTCTTCATAGTTGCACATCTTTGGTTTTTCCACATAGTTTCATTCCAAGGTGGGCGCAGGGCTGCACAGGACAGGAACTGGGCTGGGGTCTCACCCCAATGAGAACCGAACTAGGGGGTACTCCCCAGTTCAGCATATGGGCTGGGGCCGGGATTCGATCCTCAGTCCCCGGGGCTGTAAAGTGAGAGCTCAACCCACTGAGCCATCCCGGCTTCCCCCAGCCATTCTCTTAATGTTCCTCAAGTTTGCAAGCCTTTGTTTAATTTCCAGAGTTCTGAAAAAGCTGTTTTTGACTATTTTTGCTAGTGGTTTTTTGTTCTTATACAGGAGTAGATTTTTAGAGTTTCTTACTCAACCATTCTGGAAGTGCTTCTATATGTTAGCTTCTTTAAAGTAGAACCTTTTTCTACTCTTTTCCTGTTATTCCTAAACCTGTTTGGTCTGAGTAATTTTGTCTCCTATGGTTTTCTGTGTTACATATGGATAATCATATAATAAATTAATTTCATTGTATAATTTTAGTAGGACACCATTTAGAATTCATATAACTAAGAATGTATCAAGGATTTATGTAATCAAATGTTTTTAGAATTTATGACAATTTAAGAAACTATTTTTTAATCTTTTACAGCATTGATACGCTGTTCTCACAAAGATTTCCTTCCTATGAAAAACCAAGAACAGCTAAAGTGACTGTGCAGAAGTCTGATGATGTTCTTCATGATCTTGAACAAAAAAAGAAGGAAACAAGTGACATATTCCAGGTAAAGAGGGAACAGGATATTAAAATTGATTCATAAAGGGAAAAAGTTTGAAGAAATAAAAACATTATCAAGACAGAAAACAAGAGGAAAGATGAAGATGAAGGAATGAATAAAAAATATGTCAACCCCAGTCTGTTCTATTTATAAAACTTTTCTAGAGATCCTCACCAAGTGATTTCTTACTCCTGTTCCTTGTCTAGGGCTGAGCCATATACCCCCTTTAGTTTTCCAGTTTTTGTTGGAGAGGAAGGAAGTAGGAGAGAGAATGGTGGATGGCTCTTTTTTATTGAATTCACAATGTTTGCGATGCCTATCTAGAGCCAACTTTTTCTTACTTGTTTTAGCCTTCTTCACCAGATACAGCTTTTGTTGGCTAGTGGTTTGCCTACCCCAGCTGTGTATTTCCCAGCCCTGTTTCACTAAACATTCGTATTAGTACTTCTAAATGGAAATAAGCCTTAATTCCCAAGTGTCTTTTTGTAGCTCTTAAATTTAACAACTTGAATAACATTTTTGCCTTTTTTTCTTTTAAGCCAAAAGAATCTCTGATTATGTCGAGGCTTGCTGATTTTCCACAGAATTCCATTAAGCTTCAGACAACCAGTACAAGATCCATATTGAAAGATGCTGAGAAGATTTTGAGAGGAGTACAAAACAATAAGAAAGTACTTGAAGAAAACCTGGAAGCTATTATTCGTGCAAAGGATGGAGCTGCCATGTATTCGTTTATCAATGCTCTATCTACTGACAGGTAAGATGTTGGTATCACAAGGTTATTTATGAAACTGCCAGTTTTATAGGCTTTCTTAATTTTTTTCTAAGCACTTGATTTTGCTTGATGTATTTTAATGTTTAGAAAAGGTTCTTTATTGTCTTTCATGATGTGGACTTACCATAAAGTTGAAATTTGGAACTAAACATGTTGCTGTTAATTTTACAGATGTGAATTTTCCCTTTAATTATGTTTCTCTCTTTAGTATATATCCTCTGGGATCTACATGTGCTTTTATGATATCCTTCAAACATTTGATGAAAACTAATAGCATTGGTTTTTCCTTTTCAGATGAAGGGCATTAGGCTACATAGTAGATTCAAAATTAGATAAGACAACTGATCCAGGTCATGTTTTTATTATATTTAATGTTTATTTAAGGAAAACATTTCTTTCTCTTTTGTAGAGAGGTGTCAGAGAAGATTCGGATTAGAAAGACAGTGGATGAGTGGATTAAAACAATTTCTGCAGAAATTCAGGTAGGTATTAGAAAAAATATTATGGCTCTTATCCAGCAAATTGTTGGACAATAACTAAAATGTGAGTATTTGAAAGAAAATTTAACAAAAGCATTTAGGAAAGAAAGACGTATACTTATAAAAATGTTTCAAGACAGCAGACTTAGAAGCACTGTCCTATGAAAATAAAAACATCAAAGTTATTTAAAAGGAAAATATCCCACAAGATTTCTAAGGTTACTGAGGTTACAGAAGTCAGTTCCAGGTGAAAAAACTGCCACTTATTTACATCCAACTGTATCTTCAGACATTAGCACTGCAGAAATTTAGGTGAGTTATTAGGGTACCAGTAATTTAAAAGACATTCTTAAAACTTTTATATATTTGAGGAAACAGAACTAGACAGGGTATGGTGTCTGTTATTTTTACGTTGGGGTGCAGTGTTTTTTTTTCCTGACCATAAGATGTATGCATATGCTTACTCTCACAATGGTAGCAAGATGAAGTGTCCATTCAGTTTTCATAGCAATTGACAGTGAAATATGTTTTTACACTTTGTTGTTTAAGAATACATGTAACTCTCATGTGGTTGTGAAGAAATTGTATTAGTTACTACTATATGATGCATCAGAAAAAAGTCGAACTAAGTCAGAAGGCTTGGAGATCAGCTCTACTCTGCAGTAGTATGTCATTCTATTACTATGGACTCCATACAAAATAAGTTTGTTTAAACCTTCAAGCAATTTTAATGTGTAAATGTTTATTTCAGAGTTTTATTTCAAAGTTATGTACTCTTTTGGAAACTTTTTAAATTCAACTTTTGAATAGTTATTATAGTCATATGGTTCAAACTTCAGAAAATGTGAAAAGCTCTGTAATGAAAAGTTGCCTTCCTACCTTTGTATCTCATTTACTGTTTCTCATTTGTCCTGCTCCATAAGACACTGATCTTCTTAGATTTTTGTTCATTGATATGTAAACCAATATAATTTATTTGTAAAGCATTTAAAACTGCTAAACTGTATTTCTATTAAAGATGAAAATAAATTCTAATACTTTTGATGTGGAAGAATTACTATAAGTAATATTAATTTTGGTTGTTAAGGATGAACTGGCGAGGGAAGATTATGAACCAAAAAGATTTGATCAGAAGAATCAAAGAACCAAGAAAACTCACAATATGAATAGAGATATTAAAACCAATAGGCAAGACAAAACAGTAAATAATTTCATGATTCCAAAAAAACATTATCAAAAACAAAAAGAGGAACATTTTAGAAATCCACCTGGGAGGAGCATGCCTGCTTCAAGCCAACAGAAAATGGGAAAAGAAGTAAGATCCTACTTTGGTTTTATGGCATAAATGTTACATTATTACTGATTATCTCCTTAAGATATAAATGAAGTGAATATGAACATGTTTTAAAAGTAAGAAGGACTGAACAGAAGATAGTCTAAACTGCCTTTAAACTATTGAGATTTAGTGTTTTGGATATCTGTAATGTGGAAAGCACTGCACAAAATACATAATTCCTTCCCTTTGAGATCTTGCATTTAGAATCACAGTATTTTAGTTATACCAGGTATATCTAGAGAGCATCTAGTCTAAAAATTAGTAGTTCATGGCACTCAAAATTGTATTTCAACCTTGTTTGTGCACATGTGTATGTATATATTTTTTATTTATTTTTCAGTTTAACAAGTATATGTTTAGTGCCCAGTGATTATGTGGCATGGTACTATAATAGATGCTAGGGAGGGAGTGTTTTGGCTTCTCTATGCTGTACCTTAATGCCAAATACAGGTTTTGGGGGAAACCGGGATGGCTCAGTTGGTTAAGCGCTCACTTTGCAGCACCAGGGACCAGGGATCGAATCCCGGCCCCGGCCCGTGTGGAACCATATGCTGAACTGGGAGCTCCCCCAGTTCAGTTCTCTCTCTGTCTCTGTCTCTGTCTCTGTATCTCTCTCTCTGTGAAAAATTAAAAAAAATATATTCAAATACAGGTTTTGGGGCAGATTAATGAAGCATCTAATTCAGTGCTTGGCACTTATTATATGCTCAATAAATGCTACTTTTCTGTGGCATTTAGATTATGATTAAAGGGGGCATCAGGAATATAGAAAATCATTTAAAGACTTGATTTATGTTATTGTTATTGTACTTGCATATAATATATAAAATGTGTTTAAACCTTACTTGTTAGTGCTCAAGTTATTCTTACTTAGTAGTGTGAAAACCTTCATGTTTCTTGGGTGGATATTTTTATATTTAATTTTCATGCTTTTGAAAACTATAAAACTTTAAAACTATATATCTTGAAAACTATCCAGAAATTAAGAGCCATTTAAAATAGAGGACTTCTCTAACCTTATCATTCTGATTATAGTACTTAAGCTGGCAAAAGGAGGCTTTAGAAAAATGAGATAAGTGTTGTCTATTTTGCTGGTGAGTTAAATAACTTTGTGTATTTAGGGATTTTTGAAAGCAACAACAGTGATACCAGATGAAGATTATATATTACAAATTTATGGAAAACCAGTTTATCAGGGCCATCGCAGCACTCTTAAGAAAGGACCATATCTCAGATTTAATTCTCCATCTCCTAAGTCCAAACCACAGAGACCGAAAGTAATAGAACAAGTTAAAGGTAAGGAACCTCGTATTTTTTGTGGTAAACCTCATATTTTATTGTGCCAGTTTAATTTTTGCTTTTTATTATTAGTAATACAGTTCAAATATATATTGCTAAGGGATGGAAAAGCAATTCCTTCTAAGAGAGTAGAAAAAAATAGACCTGATTCAAGGTACAAGGTAGGAATAAGTGGGAAAAAACATAAGGTTAGATGGTATCTCCAGATAAAGCATGATAAAATTTGCGTTTATGAGATGATGAGTTTTGAACAATTTACTTTATTGAAGGCCTGGGTCTGTTATGTCCTTTATGAACAGAAAGGTCTGCCATATGTTATGTATTATCATAAAAGCGCTATGGGCACTTCTGTAATTTTGTTTGTTCCCAAAGAGCCATATGTAGCAAAAGTGAAAATATTTTTGGTACTTTGGTACACAACTAAAGAAATATTTTTCCTTATTACTGTGTGTTTTGACTCAACTTGTACTTTAGTAATCATAACCCACTTTGACAATATGTGGTAACTACTGGATACCAACTCATTTTTCTTTCTTATCCTTTCTGGAAGTCGGAACTGTGGCAGTTGCTTTAGTTTTTCTTTTTCTTTTTTTGTTTCTATAAATTATGGGATCATATAGGGTTTCAGGTTATCTAGAAATCCTACTAATGTTGCTTCAGTAAAGCATGTAATGTATGGATGCTGAGTACCCAAATAGGTATTTACCCTAATGTTTCCTTTTGTTTATTTGAGCTTTTCAATTATATTGAGGGTTTTGAAAGCCTTTGCAAAAAACTAACTCATGGTTTTAAAACTCTTTCAAATCCAAAAATAACTTTATTAAGTAGCCCTTTAATGGTACAAATGATTGAAAACCTGTGGCTACATGCTCATCCTTGGATCTTGGTACCTGTTATTCCCTCTACCTGGAGAGCTTTTCCCTTAGATATTTGCATGGCCCACTCTTTCAGTCTTTTTGGCCTCTGCCCTTAGATGTTAGCTCCTCAAAGAGGTTTTACTCTGACCATACTATCCAAAAAATCATCTTCTATCCTTTTGTATCCCCTTGCCCTGCCTTCTTCTTCCTAGCACTTTTCACTGTCTAATGTTATATTTTTGTTTACTGATTGTTTTTCCTTATTAGACTCTAAGCTCCATGAGTATAGTTTCTTATTCAGTACTGTATTCCCTGTGTCTGGAACAATGCCTAATATATATTAAATACATACAAAATATAGTTTAAATAAGTGCTCTAGAAAAATACTTATTCAATCGAATGAATGAATATTAGACAACAGGGTGAAAAATACAGATGGTGGTACTAAAATGTTCTTCCTGCAATCATGAAAATATATTTAAAAGTCTAGACTCATAACTACTCACATATTAAAAGTAAAAATGTAGCAATGTCAGGAATGTATTTAGAAAATATTTTAGCTTCCTTTTCTTTACACTTTAACTTTTCTTCACTTGTTTCAGATTCCATAGAAATTTATCTTCTCCAAAGAGATAATCAGACGAATTTCTAATCTTTAAGAATCCAGGATTTAATGTCTATACATATTTACCTAAAAGGAATAGAAAATATTGTATAATAATAACTTCTATAAGGTGTTAATAGATATAAAATTCCTGTACATAATTTCAAAGGATAAAGGCTGGTAATTCTGAATTATGTCATAAGTAAGGTCTAATGAGAGAATGAAAAAAATCCATTTCCAAAATTATCATTAACTTTTTTGTACCTATAGAAAAAAAATTTAATGACAAATAATGCAATCTGAATAATCTTCCTAAACTTTATTCAACATTTTCCCCTCGTCATTATATCTGTTCTGTCATAGTAGTTGTATAAGTTGTTACATATATTCAGGGATTGAGAAACCATAATCTGCCAGTCAGGCTCCTGTTTTTATAAATAAAGTTTTATTGGTACAGCTATACTCATTTATGTATTGTCTATGACTGCTTTCATGTTACAATGGCAGAGTTGAGAAGTTGCAATTGAGACATGGCCCATGAAACTAAAATATTGACTCTTTAGCCATTTAAGAAAAAGTTTGCCAACCCTTGGTTTATATGTTACTTCTGTTTGGCGGCACTATGACCTTATATTCAATGAGATCTTTCTGTGAAGGAGAGTTGTGTATTTCTAGATGGCTGGATAATAGATGTTCAAATAATATTTAAAAATATCTGACATCGATGATCATTACAGGCACTAAAGTAAAGTCAATAAGAACACAAACTGACTTTTATGCAACCAAACCCAAGAAGACAGATTCTAAACAGCAACATACCTTTACTACGCTGCCTCCTGGTGATCAGCAGTATTTGTTCAGCCCAAGCAGAGAAATGCCTACTCTTTCAGGTACTCTGGAAGGTCATCTAATTCCTATGGCAATTCTTTTAGGTAAGATCCAAGAAAATACATAGGGTAAATTTAAAATTCCTTTTAGCAGTAGCAGAACTTACAAAATGGTGCTAACACAGTAGTCATCTGCCTTTTCATTTATTAATTAATATTTGATGTTTATATTTGTGGGTAGTGCCTCAGAATGTGTCTTACTCTGTAATAGCAGTCTTTGATATGATGAGTTTCTGCTATAGTTTCACTCACAGGAAACATTTATTTGGTATTTTAAAAAACATTGCTGTAGATGTAGTGAAATTTTAAAACTGTTGAGATATGTCAGACATTCATAAAATTAAAGAATTCAACAGTTTTGACTCGTATAATATCATGTCTTAGGGGAAGTACTTTAAAGTACATTTTATGTACTTTTGAACTTGTCTGTGATAAGTAAATATTGTGTGGTGGTATATTCTAAGCCAATAGTTGGTTATTTACTTATTTGAGATTTCTCAGGCTCATCATTGTAAAAATTGATCAAACCATTTTTGCTTTCTTCACTAGCTCTTCAAATTCAGTTAGCTATTTTTTTTTTCTTTAGTGTGATTGATATTCTCCCTTAATGTTGATGAATGATTTAAATACAGATATTTTCCAACATGAGAGAATTTTTCATTTTTTATATTATGGGTTAATGGCATACCATCTTGGTAGCTAATGTCTGTTCAAACATGTCTTCTATTAATATAATAGCTAATACTTATAAAGTCTTTACTGTGTGCCAGGTGCAGATGTAAATACTTTATGTTAACTAATTTAATCACCCTATAAACACATGATAATATAACAACTACATAGAAGAAACCAAAACACAGAGGAGTTAAGTAATTTGTTAAAGGCTACATACCTAGAGTAGAACCAATATTCAAACCCAGGCAATCTAGCTTTATTTAGAGTCTGTGCTTTTAATGAGTGCATTGTATTATCCCTCTTTACTTTGAAATATAGGAAACAAGTTGAACTTTTGAAGTGAATGCTAACAAGTTTGTGACAGCTATAATAGTTACCAAATAGCCTACATGCTATATAGTGGTAGTCAAACATTTTGTTGTTGGTTTCATCTCTGTCTACTGTTTTTCTATGATGACTTGAGAACAAAAATAATACAATATAGGGATGCAGGGTAGCTCAGCAGGTTGAGTGCTTGTCTTGCAACTGCAAAGTCTGGGGATTGAATTCTGGCCCCAGCCCATGCAAACGCATATGCTGAACTACAGCGCAACTGGTAACTGCTGGGATGGTTCAGGGGCAAAGGTACTCACCTCCCATGGGGAAGGCCCCTAGTTTGGTTTCCATCCTGCATAGCCCAGCCCCACATCCACCTGTGTGGAATGAAACCATGTCACAACTAATGATGTGCAACTATGGAGACTGCTCTGGGCCCTCCCCACCGTCTCTCTCTCTCTCTCTCTCTCTCTCTCTCTCTCTCTCTCACCTTCTCTCAAACAATAAATCTTAAAAGAAAAACCACAAAAAAAACCCACAACCAAAACCAAAAACCAAACCAAAACAAAACAAAACAATACAAAACAATATAATGCAATACAATTTAGTCTTGGCTTTGCCACTTAGAAACATTTATGACCTTAGGCAAATTATGTTTCTAGAACTCTGTTTCCCCAACTGTAAAATGTGTATAATGTGTATTATACCTCATATGGTTATTTTGAGGATTAAATTAGATAGTGTATCTGATGTGTTTAGTACATATGAGTACTAAATAAATGTTAGTCATAGCTAAAAGGATAACATGCTATGTTGACAATGGTGATGATAGAGGGAAAGGTAATTGCAGATAGATAGATACTTTTCTTTTATGTGAGAATTCAGCAATAAGATCTAGGTTGTGTATTAGATTTTTTTCCTTTATTTCTAAAATGGTTGACTCATTTTCTCCCCCAAACTTTTTAGGACAAACCCAAAGTAATAGTGATTCCATGCCACCTGCTAGAGTAATTATAAACCAGCCACACCCCGTAACAGTGACTACTTCTATTCCTCCATCATCTCGAAAAACAGGAACTGAAGTAAAGAAACCTAACATAGCAGTTGTAGAAATGAAGTCGGAAAAAAAGGATCCTCCCCAGCTTACAGTACAGGTATGCCAGGGTGTTTGTACAGAAATTTTTTAGGAAAAAAATCTTTGGCTTAACTTTGGTACTGAAAATCTGTTATATTGCGTCATGAAAACAGCTATCATTATTGGTATTTTATTCTTTAAAACTATGGTATTAATGTGATGTCTGTATCCTTGTGAATGATTTAGCTGCCTTTTCTAAACCAATGATTTATTTCCAGATGACTCAGTGATATGCCAAAGCGAACAGTCTATTATAACTAATTAAAAAAAGACAATGTGTGTGACTTATATAGTTAATACTTCAATCTTTATACAAACATATAGGAAGACTGAAATGGAGACAGGACTTATATGTGAAGATTAAATATTCATGTTGTCAATTCTCCCTAAGTTAACGTACTATTTAAGTGAAATTGTAATTTATAAAAAAGAACTATAACCTTTTTTTTTTTTAATTTAATGTTGGGATCATTTTGATATTTGAAGGAACAAAGATTTTAGAAAAGCTAACATGTTTTGGTACTGGTCCTGTGTGAAAAAGTATTTCAGAAATAGTGTTGATTATTTAAAAAACGATGTAATCTGTGGTGGATGAATCAGTGGGAAATAGGATTATTGTAAAATTATGTATGTTAGAATTGGTTAGCAATATGAAAAATAGATCAGTTTTATACTCTAAAAATCCCTTTGTATATGAGTAGCAAGTGATTTCCAAGTAGGCCATTATCTAATGTATAACTATAAAACAAAAATATAGAGAATTAGAAGATAATTGCATGGAATAGTTATCAAAACTTAAGCAAAGTCTAGATGTAAGAGAAGAAATCATATATTGTGAAAAGATTTGAATCTATGAAATCTAAAATTTAAATATGTAAAAAATTCCTATATAAAAAGGAAAACAATATTTGTGAGAACATATGAAATATGTTTGAAAGGATTAATTTTTAAATATAAAAAGATCCATAAGTTAATAAGAAAACATAGATGTAAATCCAGAAATATTAAAAAAAAATGAATAAGACTCTGCAGAAGAGGAAATATACTTTATAAATAAGCAAACTATATAATTTAAATCTTGCTAGTTATTAAGATAATACAAATTAAAATAATCTACTTTTATTTAAAAACTTATTGTTGAAATAGTAATATTATCTAATTTGGGTGGAGGTTGGGTAAAATTTATAATTGTATAATTAATTATGTTTTGGATAATGTAAATAGAGGTCATTTGGATTGTATTTTGGCAGTAATTATCAAGAATCTTAAGTATTCAAGCCCTGTGGCTCAAGAAGTTAATCTAATATCTGGATATCTAGTTTAGTGAAATAATTCAAAGTTTAGGGAAAGTAACCCTATACATATGAAGAAACTTTTGATAGTGTTATGTATTAATGAAAATATTAGGAATATCCTACACTTTACCAGTAGGGAAATGATTACATAATTAAGGCATATATGTCTGTTGAAATATTGTACAGTAATTAAAATTATAATTATGAAGTCTACGTGAAAGCATGACAAGATGTTTATGACCTAATTATAATGAAAATCAGGAATGAAACTTACATTTTAGCTATGCATATATTGGTAGTAAAACAATAAAGGAAATTGTGAAAATGGAGTTATGTCACTATAGTAGGATTTTGTGTGTTTCCCCTTCTTTTACAAATTTTATAAAATACCTTTTCATAATTAAAAATATTTGTTATCCATTGACTTTGCAATAAAATGTTAAATATATGTTTTAATATATAGATTGGTGAGTATTTGAGTCAAAATGATGAACAGGAAGCTAGCTGTTGTGTTCTATTTTAGGTATTGCCCAATGTAGACATTGACAGCATTTCCAATGGTAGTGCTGATGTCAGTTCATCTCTACCTAGTCCCAAACAAGCACCTCCATCTCCTCTAAATGCCTGGATGCAGGTATTGTTCAGAAATTTATCATACAATTTTGAGTAATGTCTGACTAAAGATTTTAAGTGTTATTCTATGCAGTCTTGCATTATAATTATAATCCATTATAATAGTTTAGGTTTTTAAAAACAAGATTGAGAATGAATCTGGAATTGCTTGTGAAATTTGAAATAGAAACTTTTCTTAGGATTCTTACATTTATGAACATTCTGAGTGAAAATTCTTAGTGTAACTTTTTGGTCTCTTAAGCTATAAGACTCTCATATGTGAAGAAAAAATTCTGTCTCTTTGGAGGAGAATCTTCATTTAAATGGAAATTAAATATAATTTTTCTGAATGTGCATTTTATAATTACAACTGGAGTTCATCTTTTGAGATGTTACTTTGTCATTATTACTATTGACATGATGCAAAATATGCATTTCTTCCCAGTATTTATTTGCTATTGAGTAGCAAATCTATGACTTTACTGCACAGCAACCTAGCACTGTAACTTTTCCCAGGTTTCATCTATTGCAAGCAAATTTGGTCATCAGGATACAGTTTTATGAAAAGGGAGAACACCGACAATATTTTACAATCAGAAATAGAACTTACCCTAAATGCATTTATGCCTCATTTAATGATAAGTTTTCATCACTAATTTTTTTCACCAGAAGTTTTTATTAAAACATATGATTAGAAATAATCTTTGGACTGTTTATCATTCTGCTCTCAGGAAGAAGTTATTGTGGTTTTTGGTGACTAGATTATATATAAGGAGGTCTAAAGACTAAATTTTTACACATAACTCTTATGTTTATGTTTCTGAATTATTTGATTTTGTATCTGTCTTTTTGTGAGTTTGTATATGTCTATACATATATATCTACACATATAAATACTTTATCTTTTTAAATATTTTTTTATTTTTTAATTACAGTTGATATGCAATATTGTATTAGTTTCAGGTGTACAACATAGTGATCAGTCATTTATTTAACTTATGAAGGGATCACCCTGATAAATCTAACACTCATCTGACGCCATAAATAGTTATTACAATATTATTGACTATATTCCTTATGCTACACTTTATAGCCTCATCTCTATTGTGTAACAATCAATCTGTACTTCTTAATCCCATCACCCTTTTCACCCATTCTCCTAAACCCATCCTATCTGGTAACCATCAAAATATTCTGTGTATTGATGAATTTGTTTCTGTCTTGTTTATTTTCTCCTTAGATTCCACATATAAATGAAATTATATGACATTTTTCTTTCTCTGTCTAACTTACTCCACTCAGCACACACCCTCTAAGTCTGTCCATGTTGTTGCGGATGGCAAAGTTTCATTATTTTTAATGGCTGAGTAATATTCCATTGTATATATATACCAACTCTTCAGGTTGCCTCCATATCTTGGCTATTGTAAATAATGTTGCAATGAACAAATGGGTGCACATGTTCCTTAAAAATAGTATTTTGGTTTTCTGATAAATACCCAGAAATAGGGTTATTGGGTCCTTCTTTGTCTCCTGTTATATAGCCTTTGTTTTAAAATCTGTTTTGTCTGGTATAAGTATTGCTACCTGAGCTTTTCGTTTGTTTGTTTCCACTTTCATAAAATATTCTTCCCATTCCTTTACTTTCAGTTTCTGTCTGTCTTTCTATCTGAAGTGAGTCTCTTATAGGTAACATAGGTAAAGGTTTTGTTTTCTTACCCATTCATCCACCCTATGTCTATTAAAAATTTTTTTTTTTTTTAAGGTTTATTGTTTGCGAGAAGGGGAGAGAGAGAGAGAGAGAGAGAGAGGAAGAGAGTGAGAGAGGAAGGGGAGGGTCCAGAGTGGTCTCCATAGTTGTACATCATTAGTTGTGACATAGTTTCATTCCACACAGGTGGATGTGGGACCACATAGGATGGGAACTGAACTAGGGCCTTCTGCATGGGAGGTGAGAACCTTTGCTGCCATCCCTCTTGTTACCAGTTGCACTGCAGTTCAGCATGTGGGTTTGCACAGGCTGGGGCCAGGATTTGATCCCCAGACCTCATGGTTGTAAGGCAGGCACTGAACCTGTTGAGCTAGCCTGGAATCCCCCATCCTATGTCTTTTGATTGGAACATTTCATTCATTTACATTTAAAGTAATTGGTGATAGATATGTAATTATTGCCATTTTATTATTCATATTTTTGGTGGTTTTTCTTCTTCTAAAGAAATTCCTTTAATATTTCTTGTAATACTGGTTTAGTGTTGATGAACTTCTTTAGCTATTTTTTTTTCCTCTTTCTTCTAACCCTAACCCTAACAATAGCCCTAAACCATAAACCCTAAACCCTAAACCTCTTTAGCTATTTTTTTTGTCTGAGAAACTCTTTATCTGTCCTTCAATTCTAACTGATAGCTTTGCTGAGTAGAGTTTATGTTGAGAAATCAGCTGACAGTCTCATAGTAGTTTCCTGTAGGTAACTAACTGCTTTTCTCTTGCTGCTTTTAAGATTCTATCTTTGTCTTTAGCCTTGGCCATTTTAATTATAATGTGTCTTGGTGTGAGCCTGTTTGGGTTCATCTTGTCTGGGACTCTGTGTACTTGCTGAGCTTGTATGTCTATTTCTTTTGCCAGGTTAGAATAGGGAACATTTTCATCATTATTTCTTCAAATAGGTTTTCAGTTCATTGCTTTCTCTTTTCTGCTTCTGGTATCCTAATGATGTGAATATTGGTACACTTGACATTGTCTCAGAGACCCCATAAACTGTCCTCATTTTTTTTTTTTTTAAGTTCTTTTTCTTTTTGCTATTCTGTTTGGGTGTTTTCTGTTACCTTCTAAATTGCTGATTCAGACCTCTGCTTCATCTAATCTACTGTTGATTCCCTCTAATGTATTGCTTACTTCAGTTACTGTATTCTTCATTTCTGACTGGTTCTTTTTTATGTTTCCTATCTCTTTGTTGAAGTTCTTCCTGAGATCATGGAGCATCTTTTTAACCAGTGTTTTGAACACTCCATCTGGTAAATTTCTTGCCTCATTTTGTACAAACACTTTATCTTAACTGTAGGAGAGAAATCGCAATCATATCAACTTGATCAATTGACTTAAGGTGCATTGTTGATAGAGTCCTTGACAGAAGAACTTTCATTTAATTTTTTTATTGCTATTGAAATGAGAATCTAATAGATTTGGAGATTATCTTGATTTCATTTACTAATGAAATCAGTTCTGCACAGGATATTAAAATTAAAAAATAAGGCCATGTAAGTACAAGCTTATAGTATGGGTGAAAATATGATAAATTATGTACAAGTTAAAAAGACATAAAGCACAACAAAAGTTTTCTGAAAATGCTTTCTTAGACTCCAGAATTTATGAATGAAGATGAAGAAGAGGTGAAGTTTCCAGGAACTAACTTTGATGAAGTAATTGATGTCATACAGGTAACAAGGTTCAGAAACCATTTTCTACCAGTATTTTTCCTTTTGATAGACAAATGTATGTATTATAAATAATGTAATACAACCTAATTGAAATGCTGCTGGTTAATTTAGAAGTGTTGGTTAATTTATCTACCTGAGTTTCCTGTCTATACCTGCCACTCAGTAAATGCTGAACAGATACATGAATATAATAATTTTATTTCTATTATTACCAGGAAGAAGAAACATGTGATGAAATTCCAGAATACTCTGAACCAGTTCTGGAGTTCAACAGAAGTGATAAAGTTGTTTCTACTAAATATAATGGTCCTCCATTTCCACCTGTTGCTTCTACTTTTCAGCCCACTGCTGATATTCTAGATAAAGTAATTCAGAGGAAAGAAACATTGGAAAATAGCTTAATTCAATGGTGAGTTTACAGTGGTGTTGGCATTAACAGAATTATAGTAGCAACTATAAATGGAAAGTATTAAGTTTGCGTTGAAAATCTTTCTTGTCTCCTTTCATTTATTCAATGTTTTTTCTTTGCTATAGACACTAGAAACTATTTGATGTAATTCTGAGGGTTTAACTAATTGTTGGAGGTATTGTTTCTGTCCTTAAATATTGTATTTACACTGTTTATTATGGTGAATGAGGCTATTAAGTACCAAAAGCCTTACAAATGTACATGTTCTTCATACAGTGATTTACTTCCAGAAATTTGTCCTAAGGAAATAATTACAGTTATCCTACTAGGCCATAGATTGCTTTGCATATACAGAGCTTATTACAGTCAAGGTACTGTTCTGTTTGGCACTTATATAAACATATGAACTTTACTTTTATTCCTACTTTTACCTCTGAGAAACCTTAAGGAAATTATGGGATAAACTAAACTGAATATAGTTATCAAGATTAGGTTTAGAAGAATATTTAATGATGTTTAAAGATATTAATAACACTTGCATAAACAAAGCAGAATACTAATGATTTAACCATAATTTATAAGAACTCACTCAAAAATGTGCGTAAGGAAAAAGTGGAAAAACATATAGGTACCAAATTGTTAATGATGTTTATTCCTGAATCTGGGATTATGAGTGAACCTTATTATATTTTTAAATTTTATGTATTTCCTGATTTTTCTACAGTGAACATCTGTTACTTCTAGAATAATAATTTTTAATCAGTCTATTAACTGCTGTAATGTACAGCAGCAATCTCTCATTGTGTTCCCTTCCCCTTTCTCCTTCTTCTTCCTGTTCTCTGTCCTAAAAATGACCTTGGAAATAAATTTTATTTTCTTTTTAAGAGGAAAACTACCTACCTGTATTGCAGTCTATATATTTACTCCTTGAAGAGAAAGCAGCTGAACTGCTTTCCTAGCTCTGATCTTGTATGGTTTTGTATGTGTGCATTCAGAGTAGGGAACCCCACATTTTAGGTGCATGATATGCTAGATAATCATTGACCTGTGAATATAAGAGGTTTGTTAAATTTTTCATTATAGACTAATTTGAAATATTTTAATTTTATTTAATGAATTTTCTCCCACATAAAGATCTATTTCATGTGGTTTATTTTGCTAGGAGATAGATTTGATTTTTTTTTTTTCATTTTTCCAAATTTAGTTTTCAGAATGCCTGCTTTTACATGTAAATGTTTGTGTCCATGGGTAGAGGTTATTTTTTAGGGTGGTATTTCTAACACTTTATACATTTTAATAAAATTTAGGAATCCTTAACTTTTATCTCTTAGGGTAGAACAAGAAATAATGTCAAGAATTATTGCTGGGATCCTTCCAGCCCGACAACAGGCCATAGCTAATGTCAGTGTTTCATCCAGTGAGGCAAGTGAACCATTGACTTCTGACATTGGTAAGTGAATCTCTTTAATATTTTGTTATTAAAAGACAAAACTTTCAGGTCTTTGTGGATTTGTATGTTCTAGAGGTCAAGTAGTCCTTGGCTGACAAAAGGCAAGCTCTAACTTCCAGTATAGTATCACTTCCCAGTTTTTCTCTGTAGTGCAGGTCAGTTATCCATCACCCTCTTATTTCATACTTACAGAATTCAAAAGATTATACCACTTCCCATCTCTCCTACCCCAAATCTCTCTATTATTTTCCATAGTACTTTGTAAATATCTTTGTTATGATAACTATCATGTTGTAATATGATTTATTTACATATCTATCTCACTCACTATAAATTATTCAAGATTAAAGATGTTTCTCCTTCAGTGCCTTGCCCTTGACTTACACCTAATAAGAATATAAGTGGGATGCTGAGGATGGCTCAGCAGGTTGAGCACTCATCTTGTAGCCCTGGGTCTGAGGATTGAATCCATGTGGACCCATATGCTGAACTAGAGTGTGCCCCAGTTCGGTTCTCACCAGGGTGAACCTCCTATGCGGGCCTGGCCAGTTCCTGCCCTGTGCAGCCCCGCAGCCACCTGTGAAATAAAAACCATGTAGAAAACTAATGACATGCAACTATGGAGACTGCTCTGGGCCCTCCCCCTTCTCTCTGTCTCTATCCTTTTCTCTATCAAAAACAATAAAAATCTTTAAAAGAAAGAATGTAAGTATTCATGGAATGGATAAGCGAGCCTCTTTATGGAGCCCACATTGTTCTCTTATTCCTCCTCTTCTCCTCAACTTCTTTCTTTCTCCTTTTCTTCCTCCCATTCCTCCCTTTTTCGTTTTCCTCCTCCTCAGCATTTTTTAAAAAGATTTATTTATTGTTTGAGAGAAGAAGATAGATAGAGAGAAAAATAAAATGGGGGATGGCCCAGAGCAATCTCCATAGTAGTACATCATTAGTTGTGACATAGTTTCATTTCACATAGCTGGATTGGTGCCGCACGGGGTGGGAACTGAACCAGGGGCCTCCCGCAAGGTGGGTGAGAACTTTTGCTGCTATCCTGGCGGTTAACAGTTGTACTGCGGTTCAGCATATGGGTTTGCATGGGCTGAAATTTGATCCTTGGACCTTGCGATAGCAAGGCAAGCGCTCAACCTGTTGAGCTATCCTGGCATCCCCTTCATCAGTTTTTTTGAGATTTAAATTTACTTGTGATAAAATTCACCAATTCTATTTGTAAAGTTTGATGAGTTTTGATAAATGAACATAGCTATACATCCCCAAAAGTTGTTCCCTCATGCAACTTTGCAGTCAATTCCTAACCCCCTTCCATGCTCTCCTGGCCCTAACAACCACTGATCTGCTTTCTCTCACTGTATTTTTGCTTTTTCTAGAATTTTTAAAAAAAATATTATCTTCTGTGTTTCTTTTTAAATATTTATTTATTTATTTATTTTTGACAGAGAGAGAGAGAGAGAGAGAGAGAGAGAGAGAGAGAGAGAGAGAGAGAGAGAGAGAGAGAGAGAACTGAACTGGGGGAGCTCCCAGTTCAGCATATGGTTCTGCATGGGCCGGGATTTGATCCCCGGTCCGCGGTGCTGCAAAGTGAGCATTTAACCCACTGAGCCGCCCTGGCTTCCCCATAGAATTTTATACATATTTGTAATCATACAGTGCATAACCTTTTGTGTCTGTCTTATTTAGCATAATGCTTTGACAAACTTGTTGCATGCAGTATAATGATATAAACTGTATAGATATATTATAATTTTGTTAATCCATTTACCAGTTGATGGGCATTTGTAGTCTTTTAGCTTTTGGCTATTGTAAATAAAGATGTGATATGAATATTTGTAAGCAAATCTTTTAGACATATCTTTTAATTTTCCTTGGTCATATGGTAAATAGATATTTAACTTTATAAGCAACTGCTAAATGTTTCCAAAATGGCTATTCTATTAATATTTTGCATTCCAACTAGCAGTGTATGAGAGTTCCAGTTGCTCTACATTCTCACCAATGTCTGGTATTGTCTTGTTTTTAATTATTCTGCCATCCTGTAAACACGTGGATCTATCTCACTGTAGTTTTCATTTGCATTTCCCTAGTGACTAATGGTGATGTACAATTTTTCATATGCTTAGTTACTTTTATATTTACTTCGGTGAAGTATCTTTTAAAATCTTTTGCCCCTCTTTAAATTAGGGTTTGTGTCTTTCTATTTTTGAGTTGTAAAAGTTCTTTATTCTAGATACAAGTCCCTTATTGGATATATATTTTGCAAATATGTACTCCTACACTGTATGCTGCCTTTTGGTTTTCTCAACATTATCTTTTGAAGACCAAAAGTTTAATTTTGATGAAGTTTAATTTATCAGTTTTTCTTTTATAGCTTGTGGTGTCTGGGTGTACTGTTTAAGAAATCTTTGCCTACCTCGTCATCATTAAGATTTTCTTCTAAATGACATATGGTTTGAGACTATATATTTAGCTCTATGGTACATTTTGAGTGAGTTTTTATGTGTAATGTGAAGTGAGGATCAAGATTTATTTATTTAGGGATGCCAGGATAGCTCAGAAGGTTGAGTGCTTTGCAACCGCAAGGTGTGGAGATTGAATCCTGGCCCTGGCCCCTGCAAAACCCATATGCTAAACTGTAGTGCCACTGGTAACCGCTGGGATGGCGGCGAAGATTTTTGCCTTCCATGTGGGAGGCCCTCAGTTCAGTTGCTGCCTGGTGTGGCCCCACATTTACCTATGTGGAATGGAACTATGTCACAACTAATGATGGATGTACAACTATAGAGACTATTCTGGGCCCTCCCCACTTCTCTCTCTCTTTCTCTCTCGTCTCTCTCACCTTCTTTCAAATAATAAAATAAATCTTTTAAAAAAGTATGTATGTATGTGTGTGTATGTATTTATTTATTTAATGGTATATAGCTATCTGGTTGTTTTGGCATTACTTGTTGAAAATGTTATCCTTTTCTTCATTGATTTGCCTTGACACTTTTATACTTTTGTTGAAAATCAATTGATTGTGTATATGTAGGTCTGTTTCTAGACTTCCTATCTTGTCCCATGGATTTACACATTTATCTTTATACCAATACCACACTTCTTGATTTCTGTAAATTTAAATAATTATTGAAATTGGATGATGTGAGTTCTCCAACTTTGTCCTTTTTATTTTTTTATTTTGTGTCATTACCTTAATTTTTTTTCCTTCTTTCCAATTCTGAATAACCTATTCTTTCTCCTCTCTAGGCTATTGCTTAACTTGCCAAATCCTAGACATCAGAGTCTTATCTTTATGGCTTTTAGTTTCTCTTTAGTCCTTAGGGATTAGCTTTCTGCCCTATCCCTAATCAAACTGCTTTCTCAAAGCATTTGGTTTTCAAAGACAACCTCTTTTCAAATTCTTATCCCCCTATGTGGCTCTAGCACAGACAATGTTGACTACTTACCTCTGGTTCTTAAAATGTTCGGCTAGTTAGGATTTCTTAGAATTTATTTTATTGTTCTTTCTTCTGTCTATTTAATTTCAGACTTCATTTCATCATCTTTTTTTTTTTTCTATTTGACTAAAAATTTCTCCAGGTTTCTGTACCTTGCCCTCTTTTCTGTTTTTTAGTCTTTTATTGCCATTACTTATCGTGTGTCAGTTGATGACCCCTAAGCCATACATCTAAACTGTAAATTTCAATTCTACCTGTTGGTGAATATTCCTACTTGAGGTTCCACTGGCATCCCAAACTTGGTATGTCCAAAATGTGCCTCATTTTTCTAATCAAGCCTGTTCTTTCTTTGTTTCTACTTCTGTTAATAATATCACAATTTTCCAAGCACCCAATCTCCAAAGTCTTGGAGTTACTGTTTCTTTTCTTTTCTTTGGTTTTCCTCACTTACCACCCAGTCACATCCTATATCCTAGCTCCATACAATTTATTATTGCATTTGATTATTTAGTATAACTCAAATGCCTCCTCCACTGATACACCAGGTTTTCTTTCATCATATCATTTTTTTGAAGAAAAGAAAAACGATGACCCCCCAAAGATATGAGGAAATTGATGTTTTTCTGGATAAAATTCTTTTTCTTTTTTTAAAGATTTATTTTATTGCTTTTGACAGTGAGAAAGACAGACACAGAGACACAGAAGTGGGAGGGCTCAGAGCAGTCTCCATAGTTGTAAATCATCAGTTTTTGACATGGTTTTGGTCCACACAGGTGGGCAGGAGTCATGCAGGGCAGGGACTGGGCTGGGGGCCTCCCATATGGAAAGCACACCCCAGTTCAGCATATGGGTCCACATGGGCTAGAGCTGGAACTCGATCCTCAGACCCTGGGGTTGCAAAGTGAGTGCTTAACCTGCTGAGCCATCTTGGCTTCCCCTGGATGAAAATCTTAAAATTTTCAAATTGGGTATTTAGAGCCAGTTCTTTTTAAAAGCATGTGCATTTACTTTTGTTTTGCCTGTGCCTGGGTAGGGCTTTTGGATAGAAATCTCACTTTTGTTCATACCCAAACAATGAATTATGGGACTGAAAAAGGAGACATTTTGACATACAGTGTTGAATATACTATATTTTCTCATATACAAGATGATACTTTTATCTATAATTTTAGGCCAAAAATTGGGTGTCGTCTTATACACAGGAGTAACCTGTGTATTGATTTCTTAATGTTGGGTTTGAAAAGTAGGGGTTGTCTTTTACATGGGGGCATCTTATACAGGGGAAAAAACAGTAAATTTGGTATTGTGATATTCTTTGCTGTGGGTATTCCAGAGTAAATTTGCTGGCACTTATCACTCAACAAGTGATCCCAAGACACATACAGCTATTTTTTAGGGAATTCTGGGTATTGCTGCCATAGCTGTACTAATTAAGGAGTACTCTTTGGAGAGGTCACATCTCCATCAAGTTGTATAGATCATTGTTTACATGTTTTCCACACAAAGATTTAGAAATATAGCCACTTTAATTTTAGTAAAGTCTATTAAGGAAATTTTACTGAATTTTATGACATTCATACATGTGAAAAGTACAACCTATTTGTAAAATTAATATACCAATAGAACTTCTAATATTAGGCACTTAAACTATTGTAAATGTTTGAAGAGGATTAACCTATAATGTTAGGAAGGAAGGAAGGTTTGTCTTCATATGTATAAAGCAGTTACCATTTCTCTAAAGTGCCCCACAATCACTGTGTCCTTGTGTTTTGGCCAAGATCTATCACAGGATTTTCTTTTGCCTGTTAAAAATGTGGATGGTTTCAAAGAGAACATTTAACGTGGATGTAAATTCTTTTTGTCACTTAAATATGTGGTAGGGAAGAGGCCGTATAAGTAAATTTTCATCTGTATGTTTACCTTCCCTTTTTTGTTTGTTTAGAGAGGTTGTTTGCTATGTAAATTATCTTCTCTTTCGTAATAAGTAGATTTTGTATTTTAATTTTTAATCCCTCCTCCCATTCCCTGTTTCTCTAATTTTAAGAATTAAGGTTTGGATTGCAAGCATGTTTCTTACACACTTATTCTGAATTTTTTTCATTTTGTAGTGGAAGGAACAAGCAGTGGCGCCCTCCAGCTATTTGTTGATGCTGGGGTTCCTGTGAATTCAGAAATGATTAATCATTTTGTGAATGAAGCTCTTGCTGAGACCATTGCTGTTATGCTCGGTAACAGAGAAGCAAACAAGCAAGGTCCTGTTGCTACAAGTGTTTCTGGGAATGTTTCAACAAGCATAGCATATGTGCCGGTATGTGTAACTCTTCCTTTCTAACTTGGGGTCCTAGGGAAAATTTGCTACATAAACATAAATTTAACATTTACTGTTAAAGAACAGTAAAATGAACAAATTTTAAATGAGGTATCATAAGGTCACAGTTTATGGTGGAGATTGAATCCTTGTTATGATTGTAATAACATTTCCCCGGCATTTTATTTTAAAAACTTTTAAATCCATAGAAAAGTTGGAAGTATGAGACAATGAACAATGTTTATCTTTCAACTTTTACCTTTACCTATATTTATCAGTTGATAATATTTTTACATAGTTTGTCTTATATGATATTATTTTTCTTTAAAAATCATTTGAAAGTTACAGATATCATGACACTTGACTTCTAAAATCATCAAAAGTATATCCTAAAAACAAGATACTTTATTACATAACAAAATATGTAATAAATATTTGAATTTCCCTAATTGTTTCGAAAGTATCCTTTGTAGTTTATTTATTTATATTATTGTTAAATTTATTGGGGTGACATTGGTAACAATTAGATAGTTTCCAGATGTACAAATCGATATTACATCACCTATGCACTGCATTATGTGCCCACCACCCAGAATCAGCTCTCCTTCCGTCACCATATATCTGGTGCCCCACCCCACCCCACTCCACTACCCACTCTTCCTCCGCCCTCCTCCCCTTCACTTAAGTAACCACCAAACTATTGAGTGTGACCATAAGCCTGGTGCCCACTCTCCCCCCCCCCATTTCCTCAAGTAATCACCAAGCTATTGTGTCCATAAGTCTTTGTTACTTTTCAGTTTTATATTCCACCTATAAGTGAGGTCATATGTTTCCTGATTCCTTCAGTCTGACTTATTTCGCTTAATAAGATGGTTTCAAGATCCATCCATGTTGTCACAAATGACTGTATTTCATCATTTCTTATCGTTGAGTAGTATTCCATTGTGTAAATGTACCACATCTTCTTTATCCAGTCATCTGTCGAAGGGCATTTTGGTTGTTTCCATGTTCTGGCCACTGTGAACAGCGCTGCGATGAACATGTGGGTACAGATGTCTTTGCAGATTAAGGTTTTTTTGTTTGTTTGTTTCTTTGTTTTTAATTCAAGATATAGCTAATGGTCAACACATTGCTTTTGGTTATTATGTAAACTGATATTTTTGGTCTTTAAGAGAAAATATATTTTAGGTACTTTTGTTGTTTGCTTAATGAGCCTTACTATATTCAGTAGAGTTTCTAATCTGTTGTAGTATGGGGGAGGAAGATATTGTTCTCTACTCTCAAGGTTCTTTTGACTGGTCTAATATTTAAGTACATGAAACAGATTAATAAGAAAATAACCAGTGTAACACATACATAGGTATGGAAACTCTGCATTCATGAGTGAGTCAGAGATCCCACATACACAAGAGGTTTAGAGAGAGAAAGGGAAAATGGGTATATAAGACATTCTGAACTAGGGATGAGGAAATGCAGCTTAGGGTTTTAGAATGTCATTGCAGGGAGAGCACATGTTCAGTGATTAGTAGTTTGCCTGGTCATATAGATAGGTCAAAAGTCTTTATCTCTGCTAATCTCTTATTATGGGCAGGGCACCTAATTCAAGTTCTATGTAGTTAAGCAAGGGGCAGAAGTTTCTCTTGAGTCTGAAGCTAAAGTTACCTTTAACTCAAAACAATTTTGGAGTTACTTATCTGAACCTTCACAATAGCAACATGAAATTATACAAAACCAAAATGTACTCTACTATCTGCTTAAAAATTTAGTCACTCCTGATTTTATACATCACAAAGACATAATTTTATATAGAAGAAATATTAAATGGACTCATTTGAGTCATAAACATAAAATTATACCAATCTCCATAAAATCCAAATATGTAATGTAATTGGTATAATGTGACTAGAATGCCAGAGAATTAATATATAGTTTTGGTCTGTGCTTTACTAGGTCATTGATAACTCATGTAGTACAGATGTTGTTAGGGTTATAGATTTCTCTATGTTAATTAACTTTAGTTTGTTTTCTGCCCATATACTGCATATACTTACATGAGGATGATTGAGAAAAATCAGTATAAACAGGCAGTGTATGTACTTATTAAGAGCACAGACTTTGGAATATCTAAATTTGAACCCCCCAACTCTGTTATTTCAGTCTCATCTGTATTATAGAGAAAATATTTAGAGTTTAAATGAATGTGGCTTTACCAAAATATGCTTACTGAATATCTAGGAGGGCAAGCTCCCTTTCCCCACTGCCATATTGTTACTCATCTTTAGAATTGTCATGTCTTGGCCTTAGGATTTTCCAGATAGCTTTTAAAATTAGTTTTCAAAGACAATGTATTATAGAATTGTACACCTGGAACCTATGTAATTTTACTAACTAAGGTCACCCCCAATACATTTAACAAACAAACAAACAAACAAATAAATAAAAGTAGTTTTCAAGTTCCATGAAAGATTTTGTAGGGATTTTTATGGTAATTAATCTAATGTTGATTGCTTTAATTTGGGGAGAATTCACATCTTTATGATACTGTATCTTATCCATCATATAATAGTCCGTGAAACATCCAAAATGAAATGAAATATAAAAAGCTTAATTTAGTGCCTAGAACTTGGTAAATGTTCAGTAACTAATAGTTTGTCATCATTATTCATTACCAATACTAGTAGAATATCTTCAAGTCCTCTCATGATGATGAGTCAGTAAGTAGTATTATATTTGAAAACAGCACTCTTATAATACAATCAAGGAAAAAAACATATAGTATATATATTTCAATTAAAAATCAAGGCTAAGAATATGCTAATTATTAAGCAATGCTATAGAATTACTCATATGCTTCATGGTTTTAAAATTATGTATCAATTTGCAATTCATAATACAGAATAAAAATCACCCTACTATATAGGAAGACAAATAATGTATTTGAAAAATGGGGAAAAGACATACAGACAGGTCACACACAAAAAAGAAATGCAAGTGGCCCACATGCATATAAAAATATGGTAAATCCCACTGATAATTAGAAAACAGTTCACTGAGATAAATCCCATTTTTATTGACTGGACTGGTAAAACTCTAAAAGTTTGATAATGCCATTGTTTAGCAAACCTTGGAGAAATGGGAATTCTCGTGTCTTCTGGTGTTGATATAAAATAACACAACTCTGTAGAGGGAAATTTGGCAATATGTATTCCAATTAAAAGGCAATTAGCCTTTTAACTGAGCAGTCCTACTTCTGAGAAATTATACCATAGATAATCTATACATATGAAATGACTAAAGTCAAGATAGTATTTGATAACACTGGAGAAGGGAACTAGATAGAACATGGGTAGGAAAGGAGACTTAATTTATCACTATCGTTCTTTTGTACTTCTTGAATTTTGAATAATTTCAATGATTACCTATTTAACACATTGATTTTAAAGTGTTTACTTTTTTCTTTCCCAGTTATTTCCATTTCCATATTGTCTTTATTTCACCACCACTACTTGTCCTTCTATTGCTTTTTACAAGCTCTGTTCTTATGTGCTCAAAGGCTGATTTTTGTTGTCTTGTCAATTAATTAAAATGCTTTCTTTTTGTTACATGGTCTACTCAGGTTGTATTTGGGTTTGATCTTCATCGGTGTCTGTTTAATCTTTTCCATATTAGAAGAGGCAGCCTTAGATTTCTTTGAGTCCTGTTTCATAGGCAGAACCATTTCAATTGCCCTAGGCTTTCTACAGGCTAGTCTTGAAACTAATACCTTAGAAATTAAAAAACTAGGGTATTTAGGGCTTCATTTCAACCACTCCTTCTCTCCCCACTTAAATTCTTTGTAATTTGTGAATGAACTTATTTTATTACTTCAAATTAACTTTATTTGGGTGATGATAAGCACCATTTATCTTATTTTATTAATTTATTTTAGGCAAGAGTGTGTACCCCAGTGGCTACCCCACAGTCAACTCCTCCTTGCTCACCTTCATCACCTCCTGAGGAGCGTGTGTTGGTAAAAACTCCAGATTCTTCTCCCTGTGATTCAGAGCATGATGTAGTTTTTCCGGTGAAGGAAATATTTGCTGAAAAGGGTAGATACTTTATTTCTATAACTCAATTTTAATTTTAGCAACTATTAAATAAAATTTCATGGTTTGTTTTATAAAATGTTTTATAATTAGTATATATATATACCTGTTGCTTTCTAGGTTTTAGTAAATCTTTTTTTTTTCCTGCATGGAAACTAAGGAATTAGTTGCCACTTAAAAATATGTAATCTAATATAGACACTTAGAATACTTTAATTTCATTTTGGTGTTAAAGGTTATATGTCTTTCCAAGGTTATTTTCTTAAACTTTACTAAATAATTTTTGGGAATTTTTTTATTAGTGGCCATAGTCATAATTATTACTAATTGTTACTGCCATTATTTATATGCCAAGATGTTATGGGATTTCTGAAACAATATATCTTTCCTTCCTTTGGAGTTGTTTTATCTTTTATCTTTGACTTTTATGTTTTTTTGTTTTTTATTTTTTAATCTTTAGGAAATGACATGCCTACTGTCACACTTGTTAATTCTCCAATAATCACCCCTGCTACTACACCTCCTCCTGCAGCAGCTCTTACACCAACTTGGTCAGAGATTTCCATTGATAAATTGAAGATATCAAGCCAAGAGATTCCCAAGCCGTGGGGTGATGGAGACCTGCCATTGGAAGAAGAGAATCCTAACTCTCTTCAAGAAGAACTTCACCCGAGAGCTATGTAAAAATAACATTTACTTTTAGTAACTGTGTATGTCATCTTAAGTTGACTTATGTGACCCACTGAAAACAGCAGATATGATAAATGAAGCTCTATAAATCACAAGTTACTTTATAGTTTAGTAGAAAGAAGTTTTATAATTTTAAGGTTTTAAAATTTTTACCATATTTATATCTTCATTTCTTTTTTCTTTAAATATATTTTTAAGAACAGATTAACATAAAGATATCTATCATATTGTTAAGAAAAAGATTCCTTCCAAGTGTGAATCTTCATTTACCATGATCAGTTGACTTTTAAAAATTTATTTTTATTGTTTTTTTGATAGAGAGATAGACAGACAGAGAGAAAGGGGAGGGCCCAGAGTAGTCTCCATAGTTGACAGCATTAGTTTTCCATATAATTTCACTTCACAGGTGGGTGCAGGGCTGCACAGGCAGGAACTGGGCCGGGAGCCTCCTGCATAGGCCTCAGCAAGAACTGAACTGGGGGCACACCCCATTTCAGCATATGGGTCCCCCTGGGCCGGAACCGGGATTTGATCCTTGGTCTCCGGGGCTGTAAAGCGAGCGCTTAACCCACTGAGTCATCCCAGCTTCCCCAGTTGACTTTTAAAGTACCATATATCCCCATATAGATTTATTTTGTGGGTGGTAGAACTTTCAAGATGGCCTATGATTAAGGCATAAACACAATTTTGGAAAAATATATTTTCTTAATTATAGTAGTGCAGATTTTAGAATACTGTGTTGAAGGAGACAGTACTTTAGAATCTGTTTTTGAATATCAAAATTAATATAGGCCTTCAGTGATCTAATTACATTCAAAATATGTTGTTTTCTTCTTAGTGTCATGTCTGTGGCCAAGGATGAAGAACCTGAGAGCATGGATTTCCCTGCTCAAACTGAACCTTCAAAGCCAGTTCCCTTGATGCCACTTCCTGTAAGCACCAAGACTTCCCCCACACAGATGCCAAGTTCTGATTCCTCAACAATGGAGAGCAGCTGGAGCGTTACTGTCACTGAAACTGAAACTTTAGATAGACCCATCTCTGAAGGAGAGATTTTATTTGACTGCAGTCAGAAATTGGCTCCCAAAAGTAAGTTAATGTGTATCATTTGATTTTACTGGTTAGATTATGATAATTTCTAAGTAATGTTTAGATTTTGATAATCCCTAAGTAATACTTTTCCGTGTAAAGTTTTACTTAATTTTTTTAAAAAATTTTATTATTATATTTTATTGTTAAATTTAATGGGGTGACATTGGTTGGTAACAATTAGATAGTTTCCCGATGTACAAGTCCACATCACATCACCCATGCATCACATTATGTGCCCACCATTTTTACTTAATTTTTAAGATTGAACGTAGTGTAGTAGAAAGAGTATGGACTCTCTGTGTTTTAATTATTCTGGGCCTTAACCTCAGAAAGTAAAATCTTCCTCAGAAACCCTACCCTCAAAAATTAATGTCACTCTTATTAGTTTGGGGTATTGCTTTTTAGTCTTTTCTATGTGTATATAGATACCTAAATACATTTGTATGTATATGTATTTTTATCTTTAAAAATAAGCTCATAACTATACATACTGTTTTAAAACCTGAATTTTTTAACATAATGTGGATATCTCTCTATATTAATATATATAGTGCTACTTTTTTTTTTTAAGTGACTGTGTAGTCTATTAGAACACTGTTATGGTGGTGAGCATTTAGATTGTTTTCGGTGTTTTTATACTAAACTTTCTAATAACTCTCCTTGCACATAAATTTATTTTTGTGCACTTATTTCATAACTTCTTTAGAATACATGCCTAGAAAAGGAATTGCTGAGTCAGAGAATACTAAAATAGTGACATATTGCCAACATGGTCTCTAGAAAGATTAATCAGCTTTTAATTTTAATCAATTTTTAATTACATCTGTAGTATATAGGAATGCCTTTTTCTCAATTTCATAGTTACAGTTGATATTTATAGTTATTTTTAATTAATTTCGGACAAGCTGGTGGGTGAAACAAAAATTCTTTGTTATAAAATGTACTTTAAGAAAAACTGGTGAGATTAGCTTGTGATTTATTATTTATGAACTTTGTGAGTATTTTTATTGTATAAGTGTTATTGTTCTATGGCTTTATGGTCAGATAATTTACTAAATTTATGTTTCTTCTATTTTCTAAATTTTTACATTTTGGTTTCTAGTTTTAGGAGATGGACTGTTTCTGACAAACCTAAATGATAGCTTATCCAGCACTCTGCATGATGCCCATGAAATGGTAAGAAATGATTGACTCCACATCAAGAATATTTTGGTGTGTGTGGGGGGAGTATAAAGGGGGAATCAAATATATGGTGATGGAAAGTGAGCTGATTCTGGGTGGTGAGCTCATAATGCGATGTATAGACAATGTAATGTAGTATTGTACACCTGGAAGCAATGTAATTGTTATCAATCAATGTTACCCAAATAAATTTAACAATTAAAAAAAAAAAGAATATCTTGATGAATTTGTTACCATTGATCAGAGTTTTTTTCCTCAAATATTTGAGTTATAAAATTTAATAAAATATCCATGAAGGAATTTAAGGTTTCTTCCACATCTCTATCATAATTGTGAGAATGAAAAGAAAACTGTTAATCTCTGTGGCTCTAATAGTTGAGAAATACACAATTAATGTAATTAGGTAGTGAATGTCTAGCTCAGTGCGAATTTTTATTTGGATATGTTGCCTTTAGAATATTTCAGTCAGGATCTTAGCTGTTTAAGCCAACTCTGATTATAATTCTTTGTGCTAAAAAATAATTGAATTCAATGGCTTAAAAAATACTGAAATAGGACCTACGGGCACTAATCCTTCCTAGTTACTATCTAGCTCTATGGAAGAAAAAAATGGCATTTAAAAGTTAAATATTTGGGGAAGCCGGGATGGCTCAGTGGGTTAAGCGCTCACTTTGCAGCGCCTGGGACCGAGGATCGAATCCCAGCCTGGCTCGTGCGGAACCATATGCTGAACTGGGGAGTTCCCCCAATTCAGTTATCTTTATGTCTCTGTCTCTGTATCTCTCTGTCTCTCTCTGTAAAAAAAAAAAAAATAATAACTTAAAAAAATCAGATTAAAAAGAAAAGTTAAATATTTTCAAAGATTTTAATAAAATAATATGAGAGAAGGCATAAATGAGATGTCTTTATTTTCAGAGAAGCATAATATGTGGTTGTGGCATCTGTATTCTTAGAACTACGGTGCCAAAGCATGTTCAAGTTTGTTCAAAGTAAATAGCTAAACTAAACCAGGACTAAATTATAACATCTTTCTTTTTCTAAACTTGAAACTAATTTTACTAAGCCTAAATTAGATATGCTTCAAATTTATAATAAAGTCATATGCAGAAGTACAGTCTTGAAAAACTGGTAGTAACTTGAAGCCATGTACCAGTAGGCATTTATCTGTATATATTAATAGCTGGGGGATAAGGATTTATAATCCAAAGTGAATAAACTTGAATTCATGAAAAATAAAATACTTAAGTAAAAAAAAACTATGAATGGAATTTAAAGTCATGTTAATATTTTTATTTACAAGGGAATTTAGTTTCTCTGACTTAGGCCCACACTGTCCCTCATTTTGGGGACAGTTCTATTTTGAGGCACCAAGAAACCTAGGCTGGGTGTTACAGTGAGAACTTTCAGTTACCTGCCCCTAGCCAAGTCCCAGAGATGAGCACAAAGGCAGAGGGATAACTAAAGGTCTTATAGATGCCTTACTAAATTTCTGCAGTTTTTCATTTTTGCTTGTGGTCCATGTTGCATCATTACTACAATGCCTTGCCTCATTGTCACACTGTAGCATTGCTTTGTGTACTGCATAAATATGAAGCTGGAAACTGAGCCAAAATAGAAAATATTTATGAATCATTGTAACTCAATCACATGACAGAATTTAATATTCATGTTTTTTATTATAAATCTCCAGTTTAAGTGTAACCAAATTACTTTATATTATTATTATATTTGAAGCAAACATAAAGAGCTTTTAATATAGTCAAAGGAGAATGAGAACTAAATGAAAATAGAGTCCATCTTCTTTCCATAAAGTGCTAATATGACCATGTCATGATGACTGCTAAGTTTTAGTAACCATAAAGCAACAAAAATGTAATTGTTTGATATAATTTTTTGTTTTGTTATCTTTTTATTTCCTTTAGGAAGATGATCCTCCTAGTGAAGGACAAGTGATTAGAATGCCCCATAAAAAATTTCATGAAGATGTAATTCTTTCTCTTCTTGTTAACCCAAACCAGGAATCATTAATTTTACAGCAAGCAGTCTATCATTCAGAGGTACTTTCTGACCTTAATATATATATATATATATATATATACACATATATATATATATATATATATATATATATATATATATATATAATTTATTTATTTATTTATTTATTTATTTTTTGGTTAGATCTACATACAGGAAAGAAATAACAAAATATTCCTACTTTTAATGAAAGCATGTGAATACTTCAAGGGGCAGCCTGTAATAACTTTAACCTGAAATCATGGAGCTATAGAGTTTTACAGCGGAAAGGAATTTAGGCATTTGTTCCAACCCTCTTGTTCTACAGTTGAAAAAACTAAAGCCCATTTAAGTGATTTGTGAGACTTATTCATTCATTCTTTCTACAACCATTTACCGAGTATCTACTGTATGCCTGACACAACCTTGGAAAAGATAAAGGGATGAATAAGATAGGATTTCTATTTGTAAGTAGCTGACAGTCATGTAGAGAGAAAGGGGCTTAATCTATTAATGCTATACCTGGTCAGATAGAGTTTAGAAGTGTACCGTATATGAACTCAGAGGAAAAACTCTGCCCAAAGTTTAATGACACTTACATAGGATGTGATACTGGTGTGGGTCTTTAAAGACCCAATAGGATTTTTCTAGGCAGCAATGAAGAGGAAGGACATTTTGAAAGCAGAAACAGCATATGTTAAGGGACAAGAGCCAAGAAAGATTAGGGAATATTTAGGAAGAGTTAAAAATCTTAGTGTGACTAGAGCTTTAGGGATAAAGAGATCAGTCTGAAGAAGTAGGTTGACCCAGATGATCATAAACAACCTTTTAGGCCGTGGAAAGGCTTGGGCACTGTGTAGCTCATGAAGTTATTTTGAGGAATAGAATCACAAGCTTAGATATTTAGGAAGGAGTATGGCGGTTTCATAATATAGTCCGGGGATTTGGAAGGGAAGTCCTGGCCAGATTTCACCTGTAACTTTTCACCCAGTTGGACCTTCTTATTCCCTGATGTTACTCTGGGCTACTAGTATCTCAACCTGAGTTGTTGCCAAAATATTCATGGTTAAGGGGCAAGCAGTGATGATCTCAAATTGATGAGGGAAAGAAGCAAGGGCTTTGCTCTAGTCATTCCTCTGACTAAAAAGCCCTCTAGCCACCCTCCTCCCACGATGCAGTTCTCACACCCACCAGGTCAAATTAGCCGCCAATCTTTTCCAGTGATTTTTCACAATTTTTAGTTAGTTTTCAGAATCCATGGTTTCTTCTTGCTTCTGTAGTTGCTCTAGGTTGATTGGGTGATAGAGAGCTTGGCAGCCTTTGTTAGTATGCATTCCTAGCTAAGCCAAAAGACCAGAAGTTGAAAGTTTATCCTCTCCAGATCTTTTTCTAAAAATTTAAGAATTTTATGTTTGTGTGCCCTGTCATATATAAGATTTTGAGGTGTATGTGTTATTATGAAACCTGGTTTGAAAATTTTAACCATAAATTAAAGAGCTACCGTATTCTTTTAATCTACCACATAGTATACTGTAATTCTATTGAAGGATTTTAAAATTGGTTCCACTTTTTTTAATTCAAACTATAGGGAAAAATTTTTTTTTTTTTTGGTGCCTATAAGGAATTATTTCTCTAAATCAGACAATGAGGGTGGAATTCCTGGCTTAAAAGGCACATGCATTTGTGTTATAAGTAAGTACTAATAAATTGCTCTCTAACTATATGAGACTCTTTTCCAATATGACACATGATGTTCTTAATCTTAAATTTTTGCCAGCCTGATTAACAGTGACATTTGGCATATTTGCATATTTACAGAGAACTATTAAGTATTTGTTTAGTTTGTAATAAGAACTAGTAATAATGATACACTTTTATATTAAAATATTGCATTAGTAGGAAAATGGCATTTTTTCCTTTGTGATTAAAACTCCTTGTCCAAAGGGGGCTTTAGGTCAGTGAGAGCAGTCTGATGGCAAAACTGCAATTTATACATTTATGTAGTTGGGTTTGGTACATTACTGTAGATTACAGCCAGTGTAACTTAGAATTACATGAGTCTAAACTTTGAGTATAATACAAAATGGTACTTAGGAGTACCAGAGCATTTTTGTCAATAGGGAAGTTAAGTCTTCAGTTAGGAAAAAGTACCCTAAAAAATGGATTCACAACAGAGAAGATACTGTAAATTGCACATTGTATGTGGTAGTGGCAGAGTAATATTGCATTGTGAAATATTTCTAATTTCTAGAGAAAATGTATCTGCTATTATTCTAAACTTTGCTCAAGAATCTCCAAGGGTTTCATGTTAATTGCAAAACAATCTTTTTCTATTTAAAGGATGTTGAGGCAATTGATGCTCCTGAAGAAAAGTCAGATTAGGAACTGAGGGGAGGTAGAAGTGTATAGAGAAGAATTAGGGCAGGTTTAGAAAATCTTGAATGCTAAGCTAAGAAATTACATTTTATTTTGTAGTCAATAGAGTCATCTTAGATGTTTCAGCAGTGATTTTATCATATATTCTAGTGAAATACACCCACTTGGTTGAAATTAAACTTTTAAATGAGAAACATGAGAACTTTTAGATATTAGAATTTTTATTCAGTTCTTAATTAGTAAACTTACTAATTAGAATATTGCCAAGTTACAAAATGTGATAATGATTAGATATCTAATTTTTAATACAGAAAGCAAATAGGAGCATTAATTTTTTAAAGTTTTTTTATTTTATATATTTAATAAAGAAATAAATGTGTACTATTTTTAAACTTTCCCAGAGAAAGAACTTTATTAAACATGGGTGAAGTAGTCTTCTTCAGTCTGCATATTTATAAAAAATGTAATTTAAAAAATGTAATTATTTGTATAGGGGTAATCTTTATATCATTTAAGGTGTATTCTCCTCATTAGTTGTTTAATTATAAAGTTTACACTAACAACTTTAGGCAATTTTTATTAATGAAGAGCGAACGATAAATTTTCTATTCTAATTTGAAGCTTTGTGAACAATATGTAATATATTTCAGCATTTAGAGTCTTGAATAATAATTTTTTTTCTCGTGTTTTATTGGTATCTAATTTGAAGGTTGAAAAAAGAGATAATGGTTATCTAACTTCATAAGAAAATAAGATATTAAAAAGAAAACCTATGGCTAGATGCCTCATTAAACTTACTTTAAAAATTTGTCTTTCATGTACTATGTATGTGACAATATGTATTCTCTAAAAAACCTTTAAGTAGTCAACTGGTATGGATCATGCATGGTATTTGACAAATATTTCCTGTTTTGACTTGATTTTAATATAATGGTTTTAACAATTGCTTCTAGGACTTGGAAAGCAGTGTGGGGGAACTTAGTGAAGGACAAAGGCCCATGTTGACAGCAGCAGCTGAGAACATCTTAAAGGGACGTTCTGTCTGCATACAGCCACCTGTCGCTCTTGCGGAGTCTATGGATCAAAAATGTGCTCTTAATCCATTATCTCAGCAGTGTGACACAGCTACAGGTATGCACCAAAATATTGCTTCTTGATGTATCATCTAGTAGAATATTCACTTTGAATCCCATCACATTTTCTTTGTATCACTTCCTTGCTGAATGCTATATTCTATTTTTTGTTATAATCTATAGTAGTGTTCCTCCTAATGTAAACTGAGACAAACATAACTATTTTCAGGTGGAAACATGCACAATTTATTAAAAAGTGTCTTTGTAATTGAAAAGTGTGGTTAACAACTTTTTCTGTGGTGTATATATTAGTGTTTCCCCAAGTGTGATTCATTTATTAGTGTTGGTACATGAACAGTTGGGTGGGTGGTACATGAAATAATGTTGGTAGTATGCATATGTACATTTAAAATTTTTAATAGTGATATAATTATTGTAATATATACTGAAAAATGTAACTAGTACATCAAAATTGTTACATAACATATCTTGTTTAAGACATGGTTAAATTAGATAATACTGTAGAAATTCATTCTTATGTTGTATGAATTCTTGACTCAGTGATCAGTGTACTCAGGACTATTTTAGAACTTTACTAACTAAACTATCTGCTGTAGCACTTTAGGAATAAGAATAGAATAGAAAATACTGATCACGGGGAAGCTGGGATGGCTCAGCGGGTTAAGTGCTCGCTTTGCAGCCCCGGAGACCAAGGATCGAATCCCAGCCTCAGTGTGCCCCTAGTTCAGTTCTTGCCGGGGCCTATGTGGGAGGCTCCCAGCCCAGTTCCTGCCCTGCGCAGCCCTGTGCCCACCTATGGAGTGAAACTATATGGAAAACTAATGCTGTCAACTATGGAGACTGCTCTGGGCCCTCCCCCTTCTCTCTCTCTCTGTCACTCTCTCTGTCAAAAAACAATAAAAATAAATCTTAAAAAAAGAAAAAGAAAATACTGATCACTAGTATATGCAGTTGATTCTCATTATTTGTAGTACTTACTTACAAGGGCTGTCTGGAAAAAATCCAGCCATAATTGCCTCTATTTTTCATATTACATGGCTGGATACGTTCCAGACAGCCCTTGTATGTTCTATAGACTCTCCTAGGGAAAATACAGGGTTAGGTTCCTATGAACCTCTGATCATAACATTTTTATCAATCTATCAGTACATAACCTTGTTTTATGTATGTTTCTATTTAAAGACACTTATTTAATGTTGATTCATTAATATTGAACTCATGGCCAACAGCACTATAACTCATGCCTGAATGAAGCTTATGTAACACACGTTTTTTTTCTGTAAGGTCAATCACAACCTCCTTACACTTGGAACAGTAGAGAACATGTTAGCACTACATTTGGGGGCCATTCTAAACAGCAGAATCACCAACAAAATGTACAAAAATGTGGAAAACATGTCACTAAATACACAGCAAAGAGGACACTTGTTTACAGTGTAAAAGCTGACATAAGAAAGCAGAGCATCACTAGTTTAACCTTAACGGGTAAAGCATATGTAGGGTGATTCAGGTTTTTTGCTTTTCTACGTAAGTCCGCATATGACTGAGAAATGGCCGTGAGTATTGATTTTGGGATTACAACTAAATTTTATCAAGTAGGTGTATTTGCAAATATGGAATCTTCAAATTAATGAGGATCAACTATATTCTCATTTACTGATTTTTTGCAATCCAATTCTCGAGGTATGCAGATTTTCTAGAAATCAGAAAAGGAAATACTTGAAGTTACAAAAGCATTGGTCTAGAGCAGGGGTGTCAAACTGGCGGCCCGTGGGCCACATGTGGCCCCTGGGGTAATTTTTTGTGGCCCACGATGCTCTGAAATAAAATGAAAATAGAAAAAATTGTTATGAAGAAAGTAGTGCATAGGGGAGATGGAGGCAATACCATACACACAATTCCCTTGTTAACCCTTTAACTACTGAAGACGAGTATACACGTGGCCCACTGCCTTTCCTGGGGGCCTGTGGGAGTGTATAAATGTGCTGACTCAGTTCTGGCGACGTTTGTAAATGTGATGTGGCCCGCGTGAATCTTGCCTGTTGCACCAAATGGCCCGTGTTTTAATTGAGTTTGACATCCCTGGTCTAAAGTATTTAAAGTCTCTGTTTTATATTGAGGGAATACCTTATATCCTTTAGATTTGAAAGAAATTGAAGACAAGTTTCCCTGGGAATAAACATAAAGTAAGATTGGAATTACTTATCATTTTGTGCACATAGTGAGTTCAGTATGTGTTTTACATTCTTTTAAATTACTAGGATTCAAAATTAGTAGGACTAAACAGCGTATTTGTATCCTATCTGTACAGATTGCAGTTAAGCAGAATTGACACTAGATGGCTCTCGCAGATCACTTGAGAGTTGATAGGTACTTGTGAACAATGGGAGCGTCTAACGGATTACCTACATACAGTACAGTGCATTTTTAATAGTAGGTACACTGTAAATACTTGTTTTCTTTAACTGGAAAAAAGTAATGTATGATAACATAAGATTGAACATATAAATGAGGCAGTATAGCAGAGTGGCTAAGAATTTGAGCTGTTGGAGTTTCAGATAGTGCTGTGAATTCTAGCTCTGTGTATTTTGGGGCAAGTAACTTAGTATCTCTGAGCCCAAGCTTCTTCTATCAAATGGGGCTAATAGTATATAGTAATAATTATCTATTTCTGTGTAACAAATTACCCTAGTGTTTTGCAGCTGAAGACAGCAAACATTTATTATCTCATACAATTCTGAAAGTCTTGAATCTGGGGTGGATTAGCTGAGTTGTTCTCAGGATCTCTCTTGAGGTTGCAGTCAAGCTGGGGCTGAGGTCATCTGAAGGCTTCCATTGGGGTTGGAGGTTCTGTTTTCTAAGCTCACTCATGTAGGTGCTGTCAAGAGGCCTCAGTTCCTCACTTTATAGACCTTTCTGTAGAGCTGCTAATGACATAGCAGCTGGCTTCCCCAGAGCAGATGATCTGGGGAGAGAAAGTACGTAACCAAGATGGAAACTACAGTGTCTTTTATGACCTAATCTCAGAAGTGACATGCCATTGCTTCTGGCACATCCTATCAATAACCCAGACCAATCTTAGAATAACATAGCAGGGGATTACATAAAGGTATGACTACCAGGAGACAAGGATCTGGAGGCCTCTTGGAAACTGGTTACCACAAATAGTATCCACTTCATAAAGTTATTAGGGGTTGTAAGTGACAATGCTTATGAAGTACTTAGCACAGTGCTTGGCACATGGTAAGTGTTACTTGCTTTAATAATACCTGGAGTATGTAAAAATACTGTCTTACATGTATTTGATAGAATCAGAAATTATCCACAGTTGCCTAAAAGGACTGTGCTATAGAGAATTAACTTGTTTCTCTTGTTTCCAGTATTTTGTTATGTAATGATTACTGTAGAAGAACGATTCCTGTGTATTGTTATTTATACTGGTGGCTAATTTATGCCTTTTATACGGATTTTTAGTATCTTTGCTTACAGAGAACCATATATTCTTACCTTCCCCACACAGCTCATTTTCAGAAAGTGTCCTGTTTTCAATTCATTGTCCCTTACCACTGTTGCTAATCCTAAGGTTCTCAGGTTGGGTTGAGTAATGAAAATATACAAAATAAGCTTTGAAGAGTTATCTTGGGAACCCTAAAATGTGAACTGGTATTTTAAACAAATTATGAGGATTCGGAGATTTACTACCCAATTATAGTTCTTCATTTACTCAGAAAACTTGTTTTGAGTACCTACTGTGCACCCGATACTATATTAGGCACTTGAGCCACGGAGATGATAGACATTTGCTTTCAAGGAAGTTTACAAACTAGCGTAGGAGAAATATAAGAAAGACAACAATTATAACAGTGTGTGATCAGGACAACACAGAATGCTGTAAGAGTGCAGAGGAGGAACTCAGCCCACCCATGAGGGCTCAGGGAAGGCTTCCCACAGAGCAAGTGTGAAGTTGAATCAATTGGTCAGGTGGTGAGGTATGATAAGCATGTTCCAGTTTGTTCATTTACTTACTCATTCAGAAAGTATTTTTTGAGTGCTTGCTATGTATGCTCTAAACACATTCTAGATGCTAGGAATATAAAACTTGGTAAGACCCTGTCCATAATGAGTTTTTTTCTTTAATAAATGTAGTAGATGAGAAAGTGAAAACATGCAATAAATTAATATAGTTATTGTGAAGAAGTTCTTGTAGGTTGGGGATACAGGTCAGTTGTACCTGTGGAGGATAATTAAGGAAGGCTTCATCTGTGAGAGGAGGTTTACTTGAAATGAGTTCTCAAAGATGAAGAGATGCTTGTCATATATTAAGTGAGGAGGCATCTTCAGGCAGAATATGCACTGAAACAAGGGGATAAGATTGAAGAGTAGCGAGAGTTAACCAGGGAAATATAAGTTCTTCATCAATGAATTATAGTTTAGGATGCAGTGAGATTGGAGCAGTGACCAGAAACCAGGTCCTAAAAATCTCCGAATGATACATCACTTAGTTTTTTGTACTTACTCTAAGACAGTAAAGATCCATTTTTTGTGCAAAATGGAAAATAATGCCATCTTACTTTTTTTCCCATGGAAAATTCAGTTTTGAATTTCTACCAATTCTGAAAATTTTGTGATATTCATAGATCCATTAAAGATTATAAGTAAATGAGTGATATAATCCTATTTGCTTCTTATTTAGCAAGGTCATCTGAGGTGCAATGTGATGGCTAGATTGGCCAGGATTAAGATGGAAGCAAAGCGCCTGATTATACAATAATTAAAGTCAACCTGGTGAGACATTATTCAGCAGCAAGGATATGTAAAAAGGGAGATTTGAGAGTGGACAAGCCTTAGTTTGTATATGAGAGGTATAAAAGAAGAAAAAGTCTAAGAAATGTCTGTTTCTGGCTAGAATGATTGGATAGATGGTATTTCCCTTTCACTGAGAGAAAGGAAATGTGGAGGAAGGACATTAGGAGGAAGTAAGGATGAGTGAGGTTTCATACATGTGGAATTTGAGGTGCCTTTGGGTTTCATACAAGTGGAATGATCTGTTAGACATGTCAAACCTGAAGCTGTTGGCACTGGCAATTTCAGGGACTTAGTCTTCTCTGAAAGTCTACCATGTTTGCTTTGTCATAACAATAAGATTCTAGAAAAGTAAAACTAGGGATTTCAAGTTATGATTAATTAAATTAATTTGACTTGAGTGAAGTACCTTAAGCATCCCTCTTACAAAGGGTTAGCTTACATTATGTAGGCAACACACCCACATTCAATGAACACACTTTTTACAAGTGACATCAAATTCAGCATTCTTATGGTTGCTGTCATAGAATCCTTCTCCTGACCCCTTATCACTGGGTTAGACACCCATCATATATGCTCTCTGTGTAGTCCTCTGATGTCCTTATTACACTGATTTGTAATCTCACTTGAGGGTAGGGACTTTATCCTGTTCTCTGTCATATCCCTGTCATCTAAAAGTATGTAGCACCTAGTGCATAGTCAGTAAATATATGTTAAATGATAGGGTGTTAGATGAGTTGAAAGCTATTGTGCACTTTTAATGCTTTTGGGGAAATGTTTGCTTATATACTTTATGGGTTTCTACAGTTAAGTTTTCTTTCATTCAAATTTACCTGGTGTCCTTTGAAATTTTTTTTTTTCTTTATACCCATACTGTAACCACATATACTTTTACATAAAAACAAAATGTGATTATATTATATACTACTCTAAATTACAGACTTATTATTATTTTTTTTTTTTGAGTGCCCTTCATGTGGACTTCTCCTCACATTTTTTCCTGTCCAATATTATGCTTTACCCCAGGTGACTCATGTTAAGCTTCTGGTATGTAAACTTCTTTTTCTTTTTCTTTTTTTAAGATTTATTTTATTGTTTTTGATAGAGACAGAAGGGAGGGCCAAGAGCAATCTCCATCAGTTTTTGAAATGGTTTCGTTCCACATAGGTGGGTGGGGGCCACACAGGGCAGGAACTAGGCCAGGGGCCTCCCGCATGGGAGGCACACCCCAGTTCAGCATATGGGTCCGCATGGGCCAGGGCCAGGACTCAGTCCTCCGACCCTGGGGTCGTAAGAGTGCTCAACCTGCTGAGCCATCCCGGCTTTCCCAAAACCATTTTTTTTTGGGGGGGGGTTACTTAAAAAAAATTTATTGGGGGCAACATTGGTTAGTAACATTGTCAGTTTCAGTTGTACAACTTTATAATGTAACGTCTGTATACACGTGCTCACCACCCAAAATCTACTGTCCTTCCATCACCTTGTATTTGATCCCCATTACCCTCCTAGTCTTCCACCACCCTTTCCCTCTGGTAACCACCATCCTGTTGTCTGTGTCTATGAGTTTCTTTTTTTGTTTTGTTTGCTCTTTTGTTGCTTTTTGTTTTATATCCCACGTATGATTAAAAGCATATAGTTCTTGTCCTTTTCTGTCTAACTTATTAGCATGTAATAACTATTAAGATCCATCCACGTTGTCACAAATGGCAGCATTCATCTTTTTTATGGCTGAGTAGTATTCCATTTTGTATATGTACCACATCTTTGTCCAATCATCCATCAAAAGACACTTGAGTTGCTCTCATATCTTGCTTTGCCTCTCTGTTGAGGCATTTATTTCCCCATTTACCCTGTCTCCCCATTGAGACTCCCAGAGGTATTGTCATTCCTCTTCATTAAGCAAGCAGAACTAAAATCTCATAAACCCACTAGTTCTGTTGCCTTTTGTTGTCACATTGTGTTGCTATGGAAGCTTGATCCTGTGCTGCCCCTTGGATGCTTGTCTGCTTAGTGGTAAAGCTCATGCTGGTCCAGAACTTTGCAGACTTCACTGGGGACACATTTGGCATCATAAAAGCTCTTATAGTTTGTATACCTCGAAGCTCTGCTATTGTTTCCCACATTACAGCCATTGTGATAGAATGTGGAGGAGTAAGCAGCATCTTTCATTCATTAACTGAATAAATACTAAGCATTTACTATGTGCTCATATATTCTGTCCACTTGAAATAATAATAGAGAACAAAATAAAACAAAAATATTTCTGCTATAATTGAACCTTCATCTCATTTTGAGGGTTGGGTGGGAAGAGAAGTAGTGGCAGAGATAGACAATAAAGAAGATACAGTAATTACGCTATGAAACATCTATAAAAAGGCCTATACATGAAATTCTGACATCCTTTAATTATTTTGTATTTGTTCTATGTATGTAAGAACATCAGTATGAACGATACCAGTGAATGTAACAAAGAAGAAAGGCTAGGTACTTGGTGGATTTAAAACCACAGTTTGCTGACACTTCTCACCAGCTTATATAAGCACTTTGTGGCCACTGTATATAACAGGACATCATGCAGCTATTAAAAATATTGGTATAGATGTATATTTATGAATATGGAGAAATGTTATGATAAGTGGAAATGCAGGTTAGGAAATGATACATTAATACTATATTAGTGGGAAATATTTTTTCTCTGCCCCTGAGGTTTCCTTCCTGAGAAGGGAGTTTCGTTAAGTGTCACCCTGAGTCTTCACCTGCTCTTTTATTGACTCCATCCCTGGTGTAATGACTTACCTGATTGGTAAGTTTGCAATGAACTGTCTTTGTTGATGCCCTTTGTCCATGTAGGAGCTACCTAATCTTTTTTTTTTTTTTTTTTTTTATCTTTTCACATTTATAGAGAGAAATTATCTTTTTGTCTTCAGCGCATATTTATTTCTATTTTACTTTTGACAGAGAGAGAGACAGAGACAGAGACAGTTAGAGAACTGAACTGTGGGAACTCCCCAGTTCAGCATGTGGGTCCTGCCTGGGCCGGAGCCGGGATTCGATCCTCGGTCCTCGTGGCCTCAAAGCGAGCGCTCAACCCGCTGAGCCGTCCCGGCTTTCCCCAGGAGCTACCTAATCTTTCCACAGCCATTGAGTGATTTTTCATCTACTTTTCTTTTTTTAATTAATTATTTTTATTTATTTATTTATTTATTTATTTATTTTTGACAGAGAAAGAGAGAGAGAGAGAGAGAGAGATACAGGGACAGAGAGAGAGAGAGAGAGATACAGGGACAGAGAGAGGACTGAACTTGGGGAACTCCCCAGTTCAGCACATTGGGTCCTCACGGGCCAGGGCCCGGATTCGATTCTCTGTCCCAGGTGCTGCAAAGTGAGTGCCTAACCCACTGAGCCATCCCGGCTTCCCCTCATCTACTTCTTTTTTTATTGTTAAATTTAATGGGGTGACATTGGTTGGTAACAATTAGATAGTTTCCCGATGTACAAGTCCACATCACATCACCCATACATCGCATTATGTGCCCACCTC
>PVKE010006489.1:10556-54262 GCA_004027555.1 Craseonycteris thonglongyai | reverse complement strand
AGAGAGAGAGAGAGAGAGAGAGAAGGGAGAGAGAGAGAGAGAGAGAGAGAGAGAGAGAGAGAGAGAGAGAGAGACATAGAGAATGGGGAGGGCCCAGAGCAGTCTCCATAGTTGTACATCATCAGTTTTTGATGTGGTTTGGTTCTACACAGGTGGGCAGGGGTAGCTCAGGGAGGGAACTGGGCCGGGGGCCTCCCACATGGGAAGCTCACCCTGGTGAGAACCAAACTGGGGCCACACCCCCGTTCAGCATATGGGTTCACACAGGCCGAGGCCGGAACTGGAACTTGATCCTCCAAGGTCAGGGCTGCAAAGTGAGTGCTTAACCCACTGAGCCATCCCAGCTTCCCCTGGTGTATTCTTAATGTTCAGTTTACTTTAAAAAATATCCAGTTTTGTCAAACATGTTTTCTGGTTATCATAGCTAAGACTCACCTATCTCCTATACAAGAAATGCCATATTATAAATTTGGGACAAAGTAGAAATGAGCTTTGTAATGTAGGCAAGTATGAAATGGTATCTGAACACCATCTCTGTTACTTTGAAGTTATCAGGATACTGTTTGCTAAGGCAATAGATGCATATACTTCACCCTGTTTGCATAACCTGCATGTAATTGAATAATCACATGCATAAAAATCAATTGCAAAAACACATTTGCACAATGTCATAGCAGCTTAATTAGGAATTAGCATTTTTAAAAGTCAAGAAAAGTGGAACAACTGTATAATATTGTTTTATCTAAGCTTTACAGTTTTTTTCTTTGAAGAAGAGGTATGATTCAAAGTATTATGGAGATGGTTCTAATTGAATAAAACAAAACCCTTAATACTTCTCTACTCTTCCTTTTATAGAAGCAGCCCAAGGATTGTGTGTGTGTGAAAAAGGTACTTTATCAGATTTCCTTGAGGAATGCCATTTAAATAATTAATTTGTTAACATTTACAGAAATTGGTGTCTCTTCTCTAAAAAGCTTGTAATTTCACTTCAGAATCCCTTTAACACAGATGTGTTAGAAAAATCCTGGATGTGCATTGAATTATTGTTAATAGATAGCAAATGGAGATGGATGAGTCAAATTTAGTCTATAGACTGTGTAACAGTTAAAAAACAAACAAACCATTTAGGCCTCTATACATATCAATCAAACATATCTGAAAAAGAACATTGAATATATATTTATAACATTTAGAATAACTTCTAACTGGAAAGTTTATCCATTTATATTTATTAGGGTTATTGTTATATTTGGATTCATTACCATCTCCTTTTTTGTTTTATATATTTCTGCTCTGCTTCATAACTTCACCTTTTCTTTTTATTTTTTTAAATTACATTTTCCTCTTTCCTCTTTTAGTAGTTACTATAATTCTTTAGCAGGTATATTTGACTTAAAGTATATATTAATTACTACCTCTAGTCCAATTTGTATAACACAAAGACCTTCAAATGTTTTAATCAAATCACCATCTGTCTCATTTTCCTTACTGTCATCCCAAATTTTAATCCTATCTTTTGTCCTCCCCACATTAAATATTTTTATTGTTTGAAACAACAAATTATGTATTTAGATTAATCCACATTCTTACCACTCTCTTTGCTCACCATTTTTCTTTAAGATTTATTTATTTATTTATTTTATTGTTTTTGACAGAGAGAGAGAAAAAGATACAGAGACAGAGAGAGAACTGAACTGGGGGCACTCCCCAGTTCAGCATATGGGTCCGCATGGGCCGGGTCCAGGATTCGATCCTCGGTCCCCGGTGCTGCAAAGTGAGTGCTTAACCCACTGAGCCATCCCGGCTTCCCCTCACCATTTTTCTTGCATCTCCGACTTTCCAGCTGTGGTTATTTTCCATCTTGCATGAATAACATCACAGGATTATTATTATTTTTTTTAGTATTTGTTGATGGTAAATTCATTCACTTTTAGGTTACCTAAAAGAGATTTTTTAATTTATGTTTATTTATATTTTATTTGGAATAATTTAAAACACAGAAAAATATGTAAGAAAAGTACAAATATTTCCTATATGCACTCTACCTACATTCCCCATTTCTTTATATTTTACCAAATGTACATAATTATTCTCTCTCTGTCTCAATCTGTCTCTTTTCATTTTCAATGTTAACTTTGTTCTTGCTATTATGTGTGAATTTTAAACCAGCCTTGCTTATTATAAATGCAAGAATCCAAAGGAGAGAAAGAGGTGTAAACTGTGTATCCCTTTACGTCATCTTGTAGAAATGGAAATGTTGGTTCTAAAAATTAACTTGATTAAAAACAAGGTTGCAACAATAGAAGTATGTTCATGTTGTTATTATAGCAATCACATTTAAACTCTTCAATCCAAACTTGTCCAACCTTTGGCCCGCGGGCCACATGTGGCCTAGAACTGCTTTGAAGGTGGCCCAACACAAATGTGTAACTTCCTTAAAACATTATGATATTTTTTTGGGATTTTTAAAAAATCTTATTAGTATCATTAGTGTTAGTGTATTTTATATAAAGCTCAAAACAATTCTTCCAATATGGCCCAGGGAAGCCAAAAGTTTGGACACCCCTGTTTTAATCTAATAAATTTATATATAAAATTCTCTGTCACTTTCACCTACTACTAATAAGATAAAATAATAGATTTTTCCCTAAAAGAATATTATTTATTTTAATGATAGCCAACTCCATATCTAAGTCCTTAATATAAAGTATATTGTTTAATTTATCCAACACTCATATCAGTAGTAATATTTTCCTCTTCCTATATACATGAGGACATAATTTCTGCAGGTTAAACAACAAAGAAAAGTGGCACATTTGGTTCAAATCCAACATCTCTAATGCTAGAACCCGTGTTGTTCATCATTATACACACTGCCTCCAATTTTATGTTTAAGTAATACTTCATAGAATTAATATATCATTTAACATTGTTATAATAATATATATGCATTGCTTCCATACAATGTGGGGAACACTGCATATCATCAGAAAGGTGTGGTAATTAAAAAGTATAATTGGTTGCTCAAATGAATAAAAAACAAATCTTAACTGTACTATATATTTATAAGGAACATTTATAGCCTTAAAATATGCCATGCCTCTATTTTAAAATAGAGAAGTAAGGACCTGTAGCCCTTAGATCTACAGTTTGTAAGGAGAGATGCCTGTGTGGTTTACTTTTATAAGGTGGGTGGAATTTGTCAGGGTATTGCTAAAAGCTTAATTTAGTATGTTCAAAGATACAAGTTAACTAATGCTTATGTTTTATAATTGATTTTATTTTTAAAACTCCTGAGTTGAGTTTTTCTTTGTATTTATGGTGCTATTATAAAAATTTGGCTCACTTGCATGTGTCTAGTTTTTGAAATTCAGCATAATCCAGTGCTCAGTCCAGTATAAACTGTGGTATGCCTGCTAAATAATTTAAACAGTTACTTGTACCATACAAATAAAAATTACAACCAGGAATGTTTAAGACCAAGCTTTATAGACAGAGTATCATGAGATAATTGTTTTACAATATAAAAACAAGAAAACAAATAAAATATAGTTAAGACTCTGTTTATGTTCAGTGTTATAATAATATGGAAACATAAGTGCAGTTTAAAATGTATCTAGAAGAGGCTTGGATGGCTCAGCAGGTTAAGTGCTCGCTTTGAAGCCCCAGGGACTGAGGATGAATCCTGGCCCTTGCCTATGTGGACTCATATGCTGAACTGGAGTGTGCTTCCCAAGTGGGAGGCTATCGCTTTGGTTCTTGTCCCCCCAGTTTGGCCCCTGGGGCGCGCTTCCCAGGTGGGAGACTCCCAGCCCAGTTCCCTTTCTGTGTGGCCCCTGCCCACCTATGTGGAATGAAACCATGTCAAAAACTGATGATGTGCAACTATGGAGACTACTCTGGGCCCTCCCTCTTCTCTCTGTGTGTGTCTCTGTCACTCTCTATCTCTTTCAAAAACAATAAAATAAATCTTTAAAAAACTATATTGATAGTGATGTTTAGTGGTGCATGGCATAACATTTGAAGATTTTAGTTAAAAATGTATGATGGAAGTAGAATTGACTTCGGGTGGTGAACACAATGTATAATAGTATGCAGATGCTCTATTATAGTATTGTACACTTGAAGCCTATATAACTTTACAACCAGTTCTCACTGAACTTGATTTTGAAGGAATCATTTTTCCCTTTGTATTGGTGAAATGTGAAGTGCCATGTCTCTATATGACCACTTGATGGAACTCTTTCATTTTGTCTCAGCAATCTCCGAGCAGTTGCAACTGTGAATTTCCGGCAAGGTTCAAAGGAATCTCTCTCTCTTTTTTAAACAAAAAGGTTGAAGGAATTTATTCTTTAATGTGCTATGAAATTACGGTCCTCTATAAAATGTTATTAAATCAATAAGTACCAGTAAAAAAAAGAATAAGTTTATTTCTCTCAAATGAATATTTGTTCTCATACTCCTGCCAGAATTTTTTGCAGAAAATAAATACTAAATCATCTTAAACATTTAAATATAATCATATTATTTTAATTTTTAATTTTTTTTATTGTTTTTGACAGAGAGAGAGAGAGAGAGAGAGAGTGAGAGAGATACAGAGACAGAGAGAGAACTGAACTGGGGGAGCTCCCCAGCTCAGCACATGGGTCTGCACGGGCTGGGGCTGGGATTCAATCCTGGGTCCCTGGCACTGCAAAGTGAGCACTTAACCCACTGAGCCATCCCGGGTTCCCCTAATTATATTATTTATAATAAAAACTGAAACTCTATTCTTGAGCTGTCTTTGAAATTAATAGCCTATTCAAATATCATGAGGAAATTTTGTTAGAAGTGGTTCCAAGGTCTTGAGGGTAGCTATGGGTAGTTCTTAGCTCTTATCTCAGTTGGTGAATATAGTTTTGAAAGAGAGATTGAATATGAAACAGTTTCCATAAAGTCGTACAGAACAATTACAAATAACTTAAAGTGCATGGAGAAAATCACATTTCCATTGAAAGTGTTTATACCAAACTTCATCAAAAGGTTGATGAATGATGTCTGTGACTTTGTCATTCAAACTTTCTGAAGTTTTGCATAAGGCAGACATAATAATAATGACTCTTCAGAGGTTCAAATACAGTAACATTCACTATAACAATTCATTTCTTAACTCTGAAAGCATCGTGTAAATGCCAGTTTGGGGAATTATTACATTGGTATAGAAAAGTCTATGGTAAGCATGTCAAGCCCATCTCAGCGAGAAGGTTATTTTCAATGATTCTACATTGCAAGTTCTTTTTCATTTAGAATGCTCCATAAAAGCAAGACTCCTGGTTATAAGAATCCTAGGAATTGAAAACTCTTCAGTTTGTAGCTTCTTTTAAATGCTCTTTGCCACTCCAGTGACATCTGCTCTTAAGCTAGTGAATTCAAAATTCATTTCTTTAGTTCTGACTCTCCATCCTAACCTCATGATCCTATCAGATATCTTCTCTTTGATATATCAGACACTTTAATTTCTTTGTATCTCCAATTGAACTCCCTATGTTTAACCTACAGAACTGTGTCCACTTGGCTGATTGGTGTATTGTTTTTCAAATTGGTGGTCATAATTAATTTGACATTTTTTTTTCTCCAGTACCTAGCCCACAGTGGTTAGAAACCAATTAACCATTGAATGAATAAAGTATTTGGACCTTAAAACATAGCTTAGAACTGATGTTGATGTCACGCATTAAGTTGCTTTATTGTTACTCTATTAGATACTGGTTTATATAATATTACCTCCCCTTTGATTATTGTATTTATTTCTGATCTACAGAAGGCATTAAAACAGAAGGCACTGAATGTGCCCTTATTTTCAGATTATTCAGAATAAATTCCATTACTGCATTAAAAAGAAAAGCTCAATTAACTTTTTTAGAAATGTTCTCAAATGTTATTGATGCTTTTTGTAAATACCAGTATGTAATTTCCTTTCTCAAATTTTCAGAGTGAAGGAGTTTACTTAAGAGAAACGCTCTCCAATGGGAAAATTTGTAAACATAGACTATATATTATCCTCAAATACATTCACTGTACAAAAAACAAAACAAAAATAATTTCTATATGTTTACAAGGTGCCCTATAATTTTGATGGTGTTGGGGATACAGTAGGGAATAAAAATGCACACATTCTTATCCTCAATGGCTTGTGATGGACACCCAATATAAACAAATATATTATTTATGTTTTCATTTATTTTATTTCAGGTATGATAGGATAATCAAGAAATATGAAGCAGGGCATGATGGTGGAGCGAGTGAGGCCGCTTATCCTAATGGATTGTCAGGGAAGATCTTTCTAAATGGAAATCTTATGTAGACATAAATTAATAAATCCTTTAGGAAAGTACAATATAGTAAACTTCAGACAAAAATGTTTAACTGTTGTAAAAATCACAATGTTATTTTAAAGTATACAACCTAAAACAGAAATGCCTTTAAGATTTTGGATTTTTTTTTTTCTTAAGGGACACCTTTCTATCAAAGGTTGATGTAAAGCCCTAGATATTTTTTAGTAGCATGAGCACTTTCCTATACAAACTGCATAAGAACGATACAGTGATTATGAAATATGTTTACAAAAAAAGTGTCTGGTTTATTTGTATTTGGTCTGTAACTGGCTGAAGAATGTAATTGAAGTCTGGTCACTAGAATCCCAGCTCTGCTGATATTTTGGGGGCATTTCTGGTAATAATGCTGTGATGTTTACTTGCCAGATCATCTGAAGACCACCTTTCTCATTATTCAAATATCAGGGATTGAAATTAATCATCCACCTTGTATGTATAGCCCTGAAATAGAAAGGCAGTACTGAAGAAACAAACATTTTGTTCTAATGGTAGCTTGAATAAAAATGGGGGAAGGGTATCTTATTTAGAGAAAGAACACTAAGCAGAAACTAATAAATGTAGGGTTTTTGTTTGTTTATTTGTTTGTATTTTGGGGGGGGAGTTCTGGCTTATTTTATCTATCTATCTATCTATCTATCTATCTATCTATCTATCTATCTATCTATCTATCTATTTTAATTGTTAAAGTTATTGGAGTGGCATTTGTTGGTAACAATTACATAGTAACTCTACATTACATCATCTATGTATTGCATTATGTGCTCACCACCCAGAATCCACTCTCCTTCCATCACCGTATATTTGATTCCCTCTCCCAACTCCCCCACCCATCTGTTCTCCCACCCACCTTCCCCTTTACCCTCAGATAACCCCTAAACTATTGACTGTGCTCGTGAGTTTTTGTTTTTTTTGTTACTTTCAGTTTTATAATCTACTATGTGTGAGGTCATATGTTTCTTGATTCTTTCAGTCTGACTTATCTTGCTTAATAATATGATTTCAAGGTCCACCCGTGTTGTCAAAAATGGCTGTATTTCAACTTTTCTTATCACTGAGTAGTATTCCATTGTGTAAATGTATCATAACTTCTTTATCCAGTCATCTATCAAAAGACACTTTGGTTGTTTCCATGACTTGGCCACCATGAACAGTGCTGCAATGAACATTGTGGTACATGTATTTTGCAATGTAAGGTTTTTAAGTTTTGAGAGTAGATACCCAGAAGAGGGGTTACTGAGTCATATGGAAATTCCATTCCTAATTTTTTGAGAAATCTCCATACTGCCTTCCATGGTGGTTGTACCAGTTTACATTCCCACCAGCAGTGCATGAGGGTTCCTTTTTCTCCACAGCCTCTCCAGCACTTTTTACTTTTTATTTTGTTAATTCTAGCCATTCTAACAGGTGTGAGGTGGTATCTCATTGTGTTTTTAATTTGCGTCTCCCTAATTGCTAGTGATGTTGAACTTTTTTTTCAGATATCTGTTGGCCATTTGTATGTCTTCATGAGAGAATTGTCTGTTTAGGTCTTCTGCTCATTTTTAAATTGGATTACTTGTTTTTATGTTGTTGAGTTGTATAAGTACTTTATATATTTTAGATATTAGTCCCTTAGCAGAGGCATTGTTTACAAATATTTTATCCCAATTGGTTGGTTGTCTTTTTGCTTTGTTGATAGTTTCCTTTGCTGTACAGAAGCTTTTTAGTTTGATAAAATCCCATTTATTTAGTTTTGCTTTTACTTCCCTTGCCATTGAGTTCAGGTTTATAAAGTCCTCCTTGAACCCCAGGTCTATAAATTTAGTACCAATGTTGTCTTCTATGCAGTTTATTGTTTTGAGTATTATTTGAAGGTCTTTAATCCATTTTGAGTTAATTTTGGTATATGGTGAGAAATCACAGTTTACATTCAGCCTTTTGCCTGTGGTTTTCCAATTTTCCCAGCACCATTTACCGAAGAGGCTTTCTTCTCCTCACTGCATATTTTTCACTCCTTTGTTTAAAATAATCTGTCCATATCTATGTGGGTTTAATTCTGGGTTTTCAATTCTGTTCCATTGGTCTTTGTATCTGTTTTTCTGACAATACCAAGCTGTTTTGATTATTGAAGCTTTGTAGTACAGATAAAAGTCAGATGGTGAGATGCCCCCAGCTTTATCCTTTTTTCTTATGATAGCTTTGGTAATTCAGGGTCTTTTGTGGTTCCATACAAATCTGAAAAATTTTTAAATCTATTTCTTAAAAGAATGTCTGTGGGCTTTTGATGGGAATAACATTTAGTCCATATATTAGTTTGTGTAATGTGGCCATTTTAACTATATTGATACTTTCAATCCATGAATATGGAATATCTTTCCATTTCTTTGTGTCTTCTTCAATTTCTTTTATCAGTGTCTTATAGTTTTCAGTTTATAAGTCCTTCACATTTTTTGTTAGATTTATTCCTTGGTATTTCATATTTTGTTTGCAATGACAAAAGGAATGAATTTTCTCATCTCTCTGAAATTTAATTGTTGGCATATAAAAATGCAGTTGACTTTGGTACATTAATTTTGTATTCTGCAAGTTTATTGTATTTGTATACTGTTTGTAATAGATTTCTGATACAGCATTTAGAGTTTAATGAATGTAGTTTTTGTTTGTTAAGAATAAATTTTTATTATTTTGGAATCAAAAGAATTAAAATGAGAAAGAACATTATCATGGAAAATTAGTAAAACTATAATTTTTACTTGTTTTATTAAGCTGGGTTTGATAACTAGAATCGTAACATTTTATTAAAGTCTCACAAATACTTTAAAATCTATAATTTGCACTTTAAAAATCTCTAATTTACATACTTTTAAAATCTTTTGGCATGTTTAAATAATTACACAAGCAGATCATGATGTTTTCAAAAAGCAACATTCATTTTACTCGCACAGAAGTGAGTTTCAATGTGACACTATATGACATCGCTTGTTAAGGGGAGGTAGAGTTTTAATATTATAATGTGTGATATATTGTAAATCTTTTGTGTTGAAGCTTCAAAATACAGAAATAAGAGAAACACATTCTGAGTGGTTTTGATAGTAACAAAACAGTAAGAATAAACAAAACATCCAAAATATCATAAAGTGAATATAAGCAAACAAACAAAAACAAAGCAAAGAAAAAAACGAGTTGCGGGAATTTTATTTATTTTCTCTTTGCTTTCTCAAGAGAACAGTAACACATTTGTTATTATAGTGGCCATATACGTCTAAGGAAAAACAAGCCCAGTGATTTCAGTGGATTTTCTCATATCTTTCTTCCACCAAGATTCCTGAGTGGTCCAGCTTGGTTCATCTGTGGCATATACACATCACTGTTGGAATAATACTGCTGTTGGTTCTGATTCTAAGTGTGAATGTTGAAAAAGCCATTGGGTCACTTGCAGCTCCTTGTACGTTGACTTCTTGTGTGTCCTGCTGTGTGCAGGGCCTGATGCGGTGGTTTCATATTCGTGTCCCATGGGCTGTGGCATGTAAGTACTAACTGAACCCCCAGAGATATACATGGCAGCATGGTCAGCCACTGGGATTTTCCTCTGAAGAGTTAGCATTAAGCATGTTACTGCCTGTATTATTTCTCTGTTCCTGTGTAATAAACCAGATCTTAAAGTCTTGAAGCTACTGCCATTTTATCATTCATGATGCCAGGAAGCAGCAATTTGGGTGGGACTAAACAGAGATAGTCCATTTATGCTTGACACGTATTTTGCTGAGTAGCTGAACGAGATGGAGCTGCTGACCTCATTTAAACATTTGAGGCTTCCTTGCTGTCTCCAAGAATACCACCGTCCTCCATGTGGGCTCATCCTGTGGTCTCTCATCCTCCAGGTCTGTCTCTGTATGTGTCTACTCTCTCTACAGGGATTTGAGTTCCAAGATGGAAAATAGAAGCTAAAGAACTTGAGGTCAGAAGTCTACCAAAATCACTTCTGTCTCATTCCATCGGCCAAAGCAAGCCACATGGACAAACCAGATTCAGTTGAGTAACTAGATTTTACCTCTTGGTGGGAGGCATGGGAAACACTTCACTTAGGAGCATAGGCACATTCTTTGGTAGGTTACTTTTCACACTCTACCACACTATTTTTGAGTGACTTTCAGTGACCTTTGAAAAAGACAATTGCACCTGTTGACATCTTCCTGTGAGTGAGGCAGAACCATGAACTTGAAGTTTTTCTCTCCATGATTGTCTAAAAATATGAATAATAAATAAATAAATAAATAAATAAATAAAATCACTGCTTCTTTGTGATTACAATGATAAGTAAAAATAGCTTAAGATCTAATTTTCTTTTTCCTAGGTAGCTCAGCTGGTTAATTCAGGTGAACTAAATGCTTCTGTATTTTATTTCTGTTTTTGAGATAAGCAAGTCACTCGTTCTGATTTTATATAAGACATGGAGATTTGGGTTATATTTTCTTGGAAATAGTCACACTCAAAATTAAAATAAACTAAAAGTTTCTTGTAGCAATAGGCAACAATGTGCAATACTTACGTACTAACTGGCAACAATTGTTTTCTGGAATTATTTTTGGGGAGGATGGGGGTTGGGGAGGGGGGAGTATTTATCTTGCAGTTAAATTATGCAATTTCTGCTTTTCTAATTTATCTGATAAGATAATGCTTTTGTCTCAGCAACTTGAATCTATGTTTACGTGATGTTGTGTCATTGGTTTGCTTAAAGGCCTTTGATTTCTTTTGGAGCATATAGAAAAAGTGGAGGGAAAGCTGGGATGGCTCAGCGGGTTAAGCGCTTGCTTTGAAGCCCTGGGGACCGAGGATCGAATCCTGGCCCCGGACCATGCAAACCCACATGCTGAACTGGGGAGTGCCCCCAGTTCAGTTCTTGCCGGGACCTATGCGGGAGGCTCCCGGCCCCATTCCTGCCCTGCGCAGCCCCTCGCCCACCTGTGGAGTGAAACTATATGGAAAACTAATGCTGTCACCTATGGAGACTGCTCTGGGCCCTTCCTCTTCTCTCTATATCTCTGTCTCTGTTTCTCTCTGTCAAAAATCAATAAAATAAATCTTAAAAAAAAAAAGTGAAAATTTCTTGGTGTAATATGGAAAGCCCTGACCTGTTTCCAAATATAATTCATCATGCCCCATCTTTTAACCCATGTCCCAGCCAATCTAACTGCCTGCAAGTTTCTCAAATTACCAACTGGATGAAAGCCTTTGCCATCTCACTTCTCCCTGTTGAATCATCTTTCTTGAGTCTGCTCACTTCTTTTATGGCCCTTCCCCCAAAAGTGTGCCCAAAGAACACTGCTACTCTTTCTAGCCTTAATTCAAGTATCAACTCTTAAACAAACATTCCTTAGAATTGCTTCTTCTGTTAATGTGACTATTTTATCTCATGTATGCCCATTTTCAGACTTCCATACATTTCTGTCTTTGCAGTTGTAGCATTTTACTGCATTTTATTATTTACTTGTTATTCTTTACTGGACAATATGAAATATACCTTTATTTTCAGAATCCTCTCTTCCTAATACAATGCCTGTCATATATTTAGTATTTAAAAAATGATGATTGTTAAATTAATGAATCTATACTAAAATCCTTTGTAACATTAGCCATTCCTAGATAAGTCCCAAGGTAGATACATAAGTATTAACTCAGCACAAATTATCACAACATGATTAAAAGAAATTACCCACATATGATGTTCTGTTTTTAAATCAAGATTTGAAACATGATTAGATAGAAGCTGACTATGTTTAGCCAGAAGATGTGCTAAGCTAGATTTTCTCTTCAGTGCCATAAACTAATCAGCAGACTGTTTAAGAGCAATAAGGAAATGCCTTTTTTCTTTTAGAAGTCTGTTAAGACACATCATTTGATGTACTTGCTTTATGACTCATACATTACTTGAGTGAAATTAAATAGAAGCATGTTGACTTCACAAGCCATATTGCACAGAGTATGTTTCATAGAACTGTACCTTGATAAGTCACATAATTCCCATATGCATTTGAAAGTCTGTCTGTGCTTATCATTGGTTGGAGCCAACATCATACAAAAGTGATAGTTTTGATTAAAATTTTCATTTGCTCTTACAAATTATATCAAAAGCCCACAGTGTTGTTATATTTTTTATAACAGTTGTTTCCTTTACCCTCTACCACTGATTCAGTTCCCTGTATGCACAGAAAAAAAAAAAAGAAAATCATTATTATCCTAACATCTTCATAGAATTGCTTTCTTTAAAATTATTTTTCTCTTTCTTTCCATCTACTTAAATTTCTAAAATCATCTGATATTATCATTATAAATGACTTTCTATTTCTTTGATATGTAGAAAATTGTGCTTTTGGGAATCAGAAAGAAATTAGAGAGTTCAAATTTTGACTGTGTTGCTTTTTAGCCAAGTGTTTTGGGCAAGTTACTTCTGGTTTTTACATTTGCTTTCTCATCTACAAAATATACTTTATCTCTGCATACCTCCATTTACCCCAAAAGTGAAGGTATTTACACTAAAAAATAATCCAGACTTTTCCCTTGCCCTCTTGAGAGTTACAGTCAAGGAGGAAAAATAAAAATAAACAATTAAACAAAAGAAATACATGTTATTTAGATTACCATTTAAATAAACATAAAGATGCAATGAGATTATAGAAAAGTCTCTGGATGACTGTGGTAGAAATAATGAAGGTTTTAATTATTTTTTTAATGTAAGTTAAGCAGAAACTTTTAGAAAAAATAAAGATAGTCTCATGGAAGGGGTTAGGGAGAAAGCTTGAGTGACTAAATTTCAATTGGAGACGAAGTTAAAGAAGAAATGTGAACCCACATATGTAGCACTTTGAAAGGGTCATTTTTAGGATCTTTAACCTTTTTTTTCTGAAGGGAAATAGGAAGCCACAGAAAAGGTAGAGCCAGAGAGTAATGTTATCTTATCTTTGAAGGATAACCTCTAGCTTCTGTGTGTGGGACAAGAAAAGGAAAGTCCACTGCTTAGGAAAGGGCAGGTGGTTAGAAGGAGTCATGTAGAATTCTGCAAGTAGGTTTTGCAAATACATGTCTAGAGTTATAAGACATTACCGGAATAGATATAAATTTGAGTTACTGCAGCCTGTAATTATCCAAAGAATGCTTGGGTGTGAGTGAGATTTCCTTGAAAGAATAATATATTGCAAGGTGAGGAACAAAGATAGGATTGACGAGATTCTTCAGCACTTAAATGTTGAGTAGAGCAGTTGGATCTGGTCAAGATCCATCTAGAAGCAGTGGTTATATAGATGTGAGAAGCTGACAATCAGGTTTCATTTGTGGTGGGTGCTATGATAACAACCCTCCTTGTAAATTGCTTCAACCAAAAACACATGCCACGCCTCATGTGGCACCTTCTCTAGAGGTGGCTTACAACCAATGACCAGTTAATGTGGGAGGATTAAGGCCCAGTTCCTTGAGCCCACCTGTATTGGACCCTACATGACTCGGAAGTGTCCCAACTCCAGGCATCTCTGCAGACTGAAACTGGATATAGCTTAGTTTTATTTTATTTTTTTTCTTTGCTCTATTATGCTCCTTCCCCTCTTTTCATGGGTATTGATACCAAGAGAATTCTGTATGTATAACTTTCTTGCTAATGTCTATTTGAAATCTCCCAAAGGATCCTGAAACTTAGCCTGTAATTCCCAGGGAACCTATCCTACAGCACATGGAAAACAGTCTATATTTTAAGAAACAAGCTGTGCTAGACTGTGTCTAGTTGTCTCACAGAGTTGAAAAATAATGTCTGGGATAGAAAAAAAGAAAAAAAAATGGTGAGTAGCTCTTTGGTTCAGAAATGAATGAAGGTGGGTTGAGTCATAAAAGCAGGAGTGAAATTGGACGGTATCCAGATAATGCTTTTGTTTTTCTTGACCATCTGAAGCGCCAGACTTGTTCAGCATTAGGAGTGGTGTGTGTATGTGTGTTACAGAGAGAGAGAGAGAGACAGACAGACAGACAGACAGAAAAAAACAAAACAAAACAGAGACAGAGAAAGGGAGATAGGGAGAGAGGTGGAAGAACAAACCTGGATTATACTGAGACTTTAAAACCCTAAGAAAACTGGAAAATTCTTGGCAGGTAACAATTAATGAATGTCTGCCAAAGGTAATTAACCTTGAAGAAAGTCACACACACACACACAAAATTTAAAAAAGAAGAAATCAAAACATAAAACAACAAAACAAAAACCACCACAAAGTATACTGAAATGCCAGAAATAAGTTAGATGAGTTACTTTCACTCAAACTTTAAATACAACCATTCTGTGTGTTGGATAAAGTTGGATAAAAGTAAACTGCTCAGGTTATAGAAAGGAGAAAATATCTGTTTAATACAGTAAATTGAGTTTTTTGATTTAAAAAAAATGAGATGAGAAAAAAGCTTGATTTTTAATGCATGATATGCAGGTGTGTGTATTTAAGAACTTTGATAAAAGTTGCCTTTTTATACCAGATGTTTCCAGGTGTGCAGAAGTGCGCGCGTGCTTGTGTGTATATCAGAGATTAAAATAAAAACTGAACATAAAAGCAGTACTGCTATAGAAAATTTGTTTAAACACTGTGCTCCAATGAGGAAGTATTTTAATGTTACATTGGACGTATGCAATTTTTCACATCTGCTTAAGTGTTTTTTAGTTTGACTTTCACAAAGTTTAGATTTGTTGCAATCTTTTTTAGCCTTAATATACAGTTTCTGAATCTTGAAAATGAGGAACAATCCAAATATCTAATACAGGGGTGTCCAAACTTTTGGCTTCCCTGGGCCACATTGAAAGAACTGTCTTGGGCCACACAGAAAATACACTAGCAATAACTGATGAGCTAAAAAAAAAGATTGCAAAAAATATATAATGTTTTAATAAAGTTTATAAATTTGTGTTGGGCCTCATTCAAAGCCACCCTAGGCTGCACGCGGCTCACAGACCACAGGTTGGACAACTTGATCTAAAATAATGTCTTTGGCTTTTAAGAAGTTATTAACATCTTAGATATAACAGTGTTTAGAGCACACAGATAATTCTAGTCTGCTGCATTCATCCTAAGAAACTAGTCCTATAGGTTTTTGTCCATTAATGTATAGCCCTGACGTATAAAGAAATCATGGCTTTGTGTGGTTAGGTGTCTTTTCTCCTTTTCTCCTCTTATCCCCTGGACTATTTCTTCGTTTTCTGTTTGTAAGTGTGTTATCTTGGTCTTTGGATCTGCTATTGGTTCCCTTTCACCACTGCTTTGTGCTTTCTGCAGGGCGGGGCCCGGTGGGCTCTACTATAGTTAAGAAGGAGAAGAAAACACATCCTTAAATATACTGACATATAGGAGCCCAAAATCATCCTTCAGGTTCTCGCATTCCCCTTAATCCCTATGAGGCTCAATCCTCAATTCTCCAAAGACCAAGGCTGGGGAAGAGCTAATGTCAACAGCAGCCTGCCTCGGTTGCTCAGCCTTTGATGATGGGAGCCCTGAGATGCCGACCTTATCTCTTTACAAGCTCTTCAATGGTAGAATATACCATACTTCCTTCCAATAAACTGATCTCTGTCTAAGCCTTCAAGAAGTGATCATTTATTTAATCAACAATTCCTACTGGGCTATACTAAGCATGGAGTAAAGATCAGTGGGCAAACGGTCTCCTCCTTTTTGGAATCCACAGTATCGTGGGGTCATGTGAGGATTGCCTCTAGGTCACTTGGCCCTCCTGTGCTTCCCCTCCCCCACGTGCATTTTGTCTCTTCTCTTTCCCTCCCTGTTGCTTTATAAAGTTGCATCGTGTTGTTGAGTGCTGGTGCTTTGCAATCAAATGCCCTATAAACAGATCATTTTCATATCCCTCTACTGGTGATACTTATAAGGAACCATTTTGTAGATAGCAGTAAGTGCCTGTAGAGTTGGAAGAAAAAGAAAGGAGCATTCTGTTGTTCTCATCGTGGGTGGAGAATGGACTGTATTAATTTTTTCAGTAACCCCTTTTCTGAATTTCTACCCAAACATAGGTAAAGACAGCAAAAATGTAGGGTCTGAGAACAAGGAATAAGAGCTATGGCAAAAGTGTAATGAAGTGGGTACATGTAACATTCTTCCTTCAATGATTCTTCCTAAACCTGTACGCCTACCTCCTCCAAAGGAAGACATGTTTCTTCTACAAAAGGAGAAGCAGTGTATAATCAATAGTGTTATCAACACTATCCTTCATCGCTAGAACCTCTACTCCAGTTCTCAGATCTACTGTTATTATTAGTGTAAAGGTTTGTGGGGATCAGCTGAACTTGTGAGTGAGGGAAAATGAGCCCCAGCATAGGGATTCATTCATTTTTTCAGCAGTTTTTTAGTCTCTCCAATGCCCCACTTTACTAGGCTCTGGGGATTAAATAATAACTTAGAAAAAGAGATTTTTAGCCTCATGGAGCTCCAAGTGTACTGGAGGACATAGATAAACTGAAACAGAAAATTGCATAAATAAAATACTTACAAATTGGTATAAGCACTATGACCAAAATACACAGGCAAAAATATAAAAGATTCAGAAAAAGTTCCATGTTGTGTGAGAGAGACTTGCTTTAGAAAAAGTGGCTAGGCCAACTGTTCCTAAGGACACTGCGTCTAAACTAGGACTTGAAGGATTAGAGTGGAGTGAAGGGAGTGTCCTAGGGAAAGATCAACAGGAAAATTCTGAGGCTGTTTGAAACACTGTTAAGGGTGAGGTTGGAGATAGATTAAAACGAGAGAGCAAATGCCAAACAAGTTATTTCAGTTTTATTACAAACTCTAAATATGGTGTCTGGGATATTGAAGAAGTTAGGTTCTTTGCCAACTTTGAGAGAATATAATGTTTTTTGGTGGAAATCTAGTTTTTCTGAACTCCTTTTACATTTTCTTTTCATGTAAGAAAGCTGGCCATCAACTGCCCCCGTGTGGCATATATGTGTCATGATTTTACAGTGTGGATTCTATCAAGCACGCTGTTAGTAAAAATTTTGCACACCTTTTGCAGATAATTTGAATCACCTCTAACTGCTATTAGTCAGGGTCTAACACAAAAAAATTCTCTTATTTCTTCATTGGGTTTGTGCTTCCCCACCTACCCACAATTCACTATGAAATAGATATGCAACCTCAGGGAGCAAACCTTTAAAGCTTCTGGAACCAAATAGATGAAGAAAATGTGAGTGAAGCCAGAGCAAGTCTTACACGATACAATAAGTAAGGACCATGGGGCATTTGAAGACACAAGCTATAGAGAAAGACATTCAAAAAAATTTTTTTTAACATGTTCTTTTTTTTTATTATTGTTTTTGACAGAGAGAGAAAGAGAAAGAGAAAGAGAGAGACAGAGAGAGAGAGATACAGAGATACAGAGACTGAGAGAGAACTGAACTGGGGGCACTCCCCAATTCAGCACATGGGTCTACACGGGCCGGGGCTGGGATTTGATCCTAGGTCCCCGGCACTGCAAAGTGAGCACTTAACCCACTGAGCCATCCCGGCTTCCCCAACATTCAATTTTATATATTTATTTTATAAACAGAAAACACCAAAAGAAACAAGCATGTAGGCACTTATATTTTTTAGTCTCTGTTCCCAAATTTCTGCTGTAAGCCAGTGTATGTGATTAATTTCTGAGTCAAAACAACAAATACTTTGTATCTTTTACTTGATTGTGTCCTAGTTGATTATTTCATAGAGCACGTTGTCTCATTCTATTTCCAGGTTTAGCATGTTACCACAGGTTTATTTGGGGAAGTGTTTCAGGAAGTTTTGTTGCTCCAAATTGGGTCCTCCATAGGTAATCATTCCTACCTTCCTTCCTCCATTTCTTTCTTCTCCCCTCTGTCTTTCTTTCCCTACCTTTTTTTTTGTCAGCTAGTCATTTTCATTACAAGTATTTCTTAATGAAACCCCTTGCCACCGTGCTGTATGGATACAACTGTTGACTGCCTCTCCCATTTCTCTATGGATTGGAGTAAACCCAATCCGCCCCCCCCCACCCCCCCGAGGAGACTCTTAGTTCTGCCAATACTGTTTGTACACAATTTTGGTCAGATATTGAGTGGTCTTTTCACTCTTATCCAGTCCGTTCTGTGCAAGGAACGAATGAGTCACGCAATTTAGTTGATTTGTAGAGAGTATGGATGGTTCTACTTGTAAATGGAAACAGAATTACAGTTTTCCTGGTATGTGACAGGGACCATAATCTCAAGTTCACTGTAGTTCAGTGCCTTTCAGGTATTTGGCTAAGAGGAATATTTATGAATGAAGGTCTAGATGAAATACAGTCATCCATTTCGCCTCATAATTTAAAATCTATTTCAGGCTTAAGGGAGACCACCAGACAGCTGCCTAACTGACCACACACTGGACTCGACACACTGCTTCTTTCTGAGCGGTGCTTTTGCTATAATGATGAAATGTTATCTCTGTGAGGGTCCATCGGAAAATACTTTATCTTACATCATATTGGCATTGGTCCCAAATAACTGGTTTGTTCTATGTATGCTTTTGTTACTGGTTATAATTCCTACTTTCTACATTTCACTTAAAATACTCAATGTCAAATTTGTGTTCCACCTTGATTGAGTGCATAATTTTGTCAAGGTATGCATTTGTTCATTAACCACATTCCTCACACCATCTTGCTTTCTCACATTCATTTTACCAAGGATCTCTTTAAAGAGTTTAAATATTTTATTTTTCTGGATTGTGTGCACCGATAAGCAACTTAAAGGTGTTTTGGACCTATGTGATATATTAATATCCACAAGGTCTTTATTGGTATTATACTTAATTATATAAATTATTTCCTTTCTGAACAGTCTGTAACCTAGATAAGAATTAGAAAAAAACATACGGTAATTCACAAGGACTGAAGCCTCACTCCAAATAACATAGATATTTAGAAACCATGCTAATCCTCTTTCTTGGTGTAGACAAATTGACCTTGACTCTTGATGCACTGATTTTGTTCGTGGAAAATATTGCTAGATAAGGGGAAGAAGATGAAAAGTACATCGAAAAAGGCTCAGATTATTTATTATTTTTTGGATAAGATTTGAACCAGTATCTTTAGTTAAAGCTGGTACTCCTCTTCACCCTCTCTCTTTTTTTAATTGAGAGGATCTAGACTGCACTTAGTATATGTTTGTAATATCAGTGCAGTTTGTAACATAGAACTTTCCATTAGTGAAGTTCGCATCCACACGGTGTCTGAGTGGAAATGAGTTTTGTTCATTTTCAACATAGTCTTTCTGAGATTTTGAGTGATGATGAGCTTCAGAGATAACTATATTAAAATGCTTTAATTCACATAAACATAATTGAATAAGACATAGATTTTGTAGTGGTCCAACATTCTAACCATGAATTCTGTCTTGAGGCCAGAGTCAATATGCTTGTGTACATAATAACTGGAAAGTATGTGCATTCTTAGACTTCAGTTAATTGCTACTAAGAGGTTTGTTTTATTTGTTTATAATCCAGTAATCAATTCTGCAGATTACTATTCTCTTATATAACAGCAAAGAGCTTCTGAGATACTTCAGTACTGATAAGGTTTTCTTATCTACAATACTTAATAATATTAAAGTCAAAACATGGAGGAATACACTTGCTTCTTTCATAAATACGACCATATAATAACTATGGACACATTCATTTTTTTTAATATTTTCTTTTTTAATTTCCAATTACTTAGAGGTGATCACCCTGATAAATCTAGCACTCATCTGACACTGTACATAATTATTACTGTAGTATTCACTATATTCCCTATATTATACTTTATATCTCCCTTACTATTTTGAAACTACCAATTAGTATTTCTTAATCTCCTCCCCTTCACCTATCCCCCAAACCTCCTCCCCCACTGGCAACCCTTAATACGTACTCAGTATTTATAAATTTGCTTTGTTTGTTTATCTTGTTTCTTAAATTCCACATTAAAGAAAAATTATATAGCATTTCTCTTTCTTCATCTGCTTTACTCCACTTAGTATAGGAACCTCTAGATCCATCTATGTTGTTGCAGATGGCAAGATTTCATTCTTTATTATGGCTGAGTAACATTTTATTGTATATTATGTACCACTTCTTTATTTATTCATCCATTGATGGACACCAAGCTTTACTTCATATATTGATTATTGTCAACAATGCTGCAATGAACATATGGATGTATAAGTCCCTTTTGAAGTAGTGCTTTGGGTTTCTTCAGATACATACCCTGAAATGGGATTATTGTATCTTTCTCTGTCTCATGTTATAGCTTTTCATTTTAAAGTATATTTGTGTGGCATAATTATTGCTACCCTGTCTTTGGGGTTTGTATTCATTTTTATGAAAATTTTTTTTCATCCTTATACTTTCAGTCTGTGTTCATCTTTCATTCTGAAATGAGTCACTTATAGGAAGCATTGAGTTTTCTTATCCATCCAGTCACCTCATGTCTTCTTCTTTTTCTTTTTTTTTTTTAATTTATTTTTTTTATAAATAAAAGAGACAGAGAGAAACGGAGAGAAGAGGGAGGGTCTAGAGCGATCTCCATAGTTGACAGCATTAGATTTCCATATAGTTTCACTCCACAGGTGGGCACGGGGCTGTGCAGTATAGTAACTAGGCCAGGAGCCTCCTGTATAGGCCCCGGCAAGACTACCCAGCTCAGCATATGGGTCCGCATGGGCCGGGCCTGGGATTCGATCCTCTGGGGTCCAGGGCTGCAAAGTGAGGGCTTAACTCACTGAGCCATCCCAGCTTCCCCCCCATGTCTTTTGATTGGGGCATTTAATCCATTTACATTTAAAGTAATTGCTGATAGATACATAGTCTTTGTCATTTTATTATTCATATTTATTATTTTTCTTCTTGAAGAAGTTTTAACATTTTATGTAATACTGGTTTTGTGGTAATGAACTCCTTTACCTTTTCCTTATCCAGGAAGATCTTTGTCCCTTGATTCTAAATGATAGCTTTTCTAGGTAGAGTAATATTGGTTGTAGATTCTTGCTCTTCATCACTTTGAATATTTCATGTTAATCTAAACTTGATTGACTCCTTTTACTAATGAGTTTTAGTTTTTGTTTATTCATTCAACATTTAGGGATTAAAATACATATTAGACATTCTGAATCAAAAAGTATTATTAGACATACATCATCAGCACATACAATATTGTTCTAATACTGACCCTGTAATAGTAAATCTATATTCTATATATTACACAATATTATAAAAATGTGATATTTTTAAAGAAAAAATCAAGTTGAGTATTATTATTTTAATGTAATGTTCTAAGAGTCTTTCAAATAAGTTTGAAAAAGCACACATACTTAAAATACTGAAGTTTTGTTTTCTTTTAATAGGGGAGGTAGGAAGAAAAAGAAAAAAAAAATACTTTTTTTAAAGGTTTATTTTATTGTTTTTGACAGAGACAGAGACAAGGAGAGACAGAGAGAAGGGGAGGGCCCAGAGCAGTCTCCATAGTTGCACATCATCAGTTTTCAACATGTTTTTTTTCCGCAGAGGTGGGCAGGAACTGTGCAGGGCGATAACTTGGCTGGGGGCCTCCCACGTGGGAGAGAAGACACGCCCCCTTGAGCCAGGACCCAAATTGAGGGGCAAGAGCCAAACTGGGGGCCCCCTGCATGGGAAACACTCCCCATTTAAGCATATGGGTCTTCATGGGCCGGGGCAGGGATTTGATCCTCAGTCCCCAGGGCTACAAAATGAACACTTAACCCGCTGAGCCATCCTGGCTTCCCCAAGAAAGTGTTCTTAGATGTCTCTCTAGCTCTGAGGCAATGGCCTTTAATATGTTAGCATACACTTAAGTTTGCTTTCCATTTGATTCTGGAGGGGGTGCTATAGTAATAGGGATGATAACTTAAAAAATAATACTTTTAAACATATATCAGTAAAATATAAATTAAGAGGTGGTAACAAGACAAGTTAAAAATTTGCAAATTGATTTACTAAAGACTAGCCTACAGTGGAGGAAAGTATAATGTCAAATATAAGAAATAGCAATTCTTAGACATATAATATGTTAGGAGTGCACTGTTCCACCTATGCCCCATTAAAACAAAATAAAAACAAAAACAAAAAAAGCAGAAATAAATAAAATAGAACCAAAAAAGAAAAATTATGTCTTCATAATTGTGAGCATGTTTGAACTATGTTATTGACCTGACTATTCTGCCTATTTACCTCTGGGTTTCCTCTAATTTTCTGAAGACCAATTAGAATTAAGACCAGATCTTAAAATATTCTATCATAAGAATCTGGATTCCCTTTCACTATATGTAAGGTTTTAAGTTATCATCACCTCTCCGCTTCTGTAATCTTATTTTCCTATTTATTTCAATCTGATACAATACTAGGTCTGTCTAGGCTTAGCCATTTGTGTAACACTCACACTATGCAGTGTGTGCAACATAGTAGGAATTTCTTAAATGCATGGGACAGCCCTTCTGTTCCCACCCACCCGCCCCCCCCCCCCACACACTGACACACACACCTTTAGGTTTATACTCCGAGTTCTTTTCTTTAGTATTCGTAACCCAGTTTCTGTGATACTCACCCTCAGGAGGAGTGAAGACTTGTCCTTAGACATATTATCATTTCAAATGTTTAGAAGTTAACAGTTCTCTTAAGGAGACAGACATTCTCTTAAAAATTAAAAAAAATATATTTCTTATATTCACATTATAAATGTTTTCTAGGCTGATATTTAAGTCACTGTTGAGTCACTGGAAAAGACTGTGCTACACTTGCTCTGGGGAATGATCCTACACTTAGTAAGCTTTCAGGGTGACATTTAGATGAAATTTTTAGAAATATGTCACTTTCTCAAGACAGTACTGCAGAGTAGAGCAGATTTATAGAGCTGGGAGCCTATTATGCAGAGCTGTAGATCACTATGGTTGACCAGTGAGACTAGCTTTTTTTTTTTTCTTCGTCAAATATCCATCAAATGTCCTTTGTATTGTCTTTCCTTGTTGAAATTATTCAATTTGATTTTTCAGTCTGAAAATTCAGAGTGTTCCTTACTCTAAATCATTTGTCTTGACTGTTGTTCCCAATCTCATGCCTTAAACAAATGATTTTGTTTAGCTGTGTTTGTCTGGAGTGAAAAATACAAGAGCAACGCATAAATGTAGACAGGTAGTTAAAAATCCAGTGTCATAAATCACTGCATTTACCATGTGTTTGTGAAGGGACATGACTAAAAAAGGATACATGTGTGAGGTAGAACAACTAATCTAATAAGGTTAGGTGGGCTGTGTTAGAAATTTCAGAATTGTGATTATTGTACAGAACGTTTTCTAAAAAAGAAATAAAACATTCTATAGATATTGTTACTTAGTATATTTAAAATTTCTCATAGTTATACTATAAATGTAACATTTTATTTATTTATTTATTCATTTTGCAAAAAGCATCTAGTTTATAAAATGTACTACAACCTACTTATTGAAATAGTGACAATTCCCACTCATTGGAGGGCATTAAATATAAAATATTACAGATAAAAACACAGCAACACTTTACTATTATATTGTATATGATTAAACATTATTATTTCTAAGTATTTTGGTGTGTTTTCCAAGAGGGTAAGCTAAAAAATTAATTTTTCTTCTACAACTTTATGATATGAATAGTTTAATGTTAACCCCTTAGCTATAAATCTTTTCCATGATGTTATACTCTGAAAACTATCTATAGGATGGTTATTAGTAATCACATTCATGCTGAATGTTCATTCATATATATAAATAGAAGAGCTTTTGATTTTTTACTGTCAAACATGTTTTTGTGTATATCAGAAATAGGAAAAAGCAATATATATATCATATATACATATATATGTATATATATGTATATATGAAATAAATACGCATATCTATAACATTAGCCATAAAAAAATACCATACTTGATAATTGAAACAATCATCCAAAGGCTCCCTGAAAGCAAGAGTCCAGGACCAGATGGCCTCACTAAGAAATTTTACCAGGCATTCAAAAAGGAATTAACACCTATCCTCCTCAAACTTTTCTGAACAATTGAAGAAGAGGCAATACTTCCCAACTCATTCTATGAGGCCAGCATTACCCTAATACCAAAGCCTGGCAAGGACATAACAAAAAAAAGAAAACTATAGACCAATATCTCTGATGAACACTGATGAAAAATTCCTAAACAAAATACTAGCATATAGAATACAACAACACATTTAAAAGATTATACATCACAATCAAGTGGGATTCACCCCAGGGGCACAAGGATAGTTCAACATGTACATATTGATCAATGTGACACATCACATAAAATAAAAGATCAAAATCATATGATTTTATCAATTGATGCAGAAAAAGCATTTGACAAGATACAACATTTATGATCAAAACACTTAATAAAATGGGTATAGAAGAAAAGTACCTCAACATAATAAAGTCTATATATGACAAACCCTCACTGAATGTCACACTGAATGGGAAAAAATCGAAACATTTTCTTCTAAAACCAGGAAAAAAACATGGATGTCCTCTGTCATCATTGCTATTCAACATAATGCTGGAAGTTCTAGCGAGAGCCCTTAGGCAGGAAAAAGAAATAAAAGGCATCCAAATTGGGAATGAAGAAGTTAAACTGTCACTTTCTGCAGATGACATGATTCTTGATACAGAAAACCCTAAAGACTCCACCAGAGAACTGTTAGAAATAATAAATGAATACAGTAAAGTTGCAGGATACAAAATCAATGTATAAAAGTCCACAGCATTTTTACATAAAAACAACAAAACTTCAGAAAAAGAAATCAGTAAACCATACCATTTGCGATCAAAACAAAAAGAATAAAATACTTAGGGATAAACTTAACAAAGAACATGAAGGACTTATACACGGAAAACTATAAGACAGTATTAAAAGAAATTGAAGAAGAAACAAAGAAATGGAAGGATATTTTATGTTCATGGATTAGAAGAATCAACATAGTTAAAATGCCCTTATTACCGGAAGCAATATACAGATTTAATGCAATTGCCATCAAAATCTCACAGACATGCAAAAGAATGAATCTGGACTGTGAACTGTCACCATATACCAAAATTAACTCAAAGTGGATTAAGGATCTCCACATAAGATCCAAAAAAAAAATAAAGTGCATAAAAGAAAGCATCGGTACTAAACTTATAGACCGTGGGCTCAGAGAGAACTTTATGAACTTGACCCTAAGGGCAAGGGAAATAAAAGCAAAAATAAATGAATGGAACTATATCAAACTAAAAAGGTTCTACACAGCAAAGGACACCTCCAACATAGTAAAAAGGAAACCAATCAAATGGGAGAAAATTTTTGCAAACAATGCCTCTTTTAAGGGGCTATTATCAAAAATATATAAAGAACTCATACAACTCAACAACAACAAAAAACAAACAAACAAACAAATGATCCAATTAAAAAATGGGCAGAAGACCTGGATAGACACTTCACCCTTGAGGACACACAAACAGACAACAGATACATAAAAAAATGCTCAACATCACTAGCAATCAGAATAATGCAAATGAAAACCGCGAGATACCATCTCACATCTGTTAGAATGGCTATAATCAATGAGACAAGGAATAACAAGTGCTGAAGAGGCTGTGGAGAAAAACGAACCCTCATATGCTGCTGGTGGGAATGTAAATTGGTACAAGCACTATGGAAGGCATTATGGAGATTCCTCAAAAAATTAGGAATGGACTTTCCATATGACCCAGCAATCTCTCTTCTGGGTCAAAAAACCTGAAACTTTAATTCACAAAGATATATATATACACCAATGTTCATCGCAGCACTGTTCACGGTGGCCAAGTCATGGAAACAAAGTGTCCACTGATAGATGACTGGATAAAGAAGTTGTGGTATATTTACACAATGGAATATTACTCAGCAATAAGAAAAGAGAAATACAGCAGTTTGTGACAACATGGACGGACCTTTAAAACATCTTATTAACTGAAATAAGTCAGACTGAAAGAATCAAGAAACATATGACCTCACTCATAGGTGGACTATAAAACTGAAAGTAACAAAGAAACAAAAACTCAAAGACACATTCAATAGTTTGGTGGTTACCTGAGGGTAAGTAGGGAGGTGGGTAGGAGAGTTGGGGCGGGGGAGTAGGGAGTGGACATCAAGTATATGGTGATAGAAAGAGAGCTAATTCTGGGTGGTGAGCACATAATGCAATGTGTAGATGATATAATGTAGAATTGTACACCTGGGAACAACATAATTGCTATCAATCAATGTCACCCCAATATACTTAACAATTAAAAAATAAATACCTTACTTTTCAGTATATGATAAAACTCATCTTTTGTTGCAGTTCTTGATTTTACAGTGTTATACTAGAGTGGCTTATTTTGACAGCATTGGACATTTTGGTATGAATTCTTTTTCTTCTGAAAAAAATTTGCCTTTTAAAATATTAATTTAATTTTACTTTTTTTTTTTTTTTAATCAGAAGGTGGTCATTTTGAGGGCTGGCAGCTATTTCTATTTCTGGCTGCTGACTGCCACTGATGATTTTCATCTCTAGTATTAGGAAGTGTAAATAAAATTTGACTGCTACTGCCTAATTTTTGGTCCCTTTACAACTTTAAATAACAACCTTAAGATTAGTGCTTAAAGTGTCACACCTATCCTAGGACTAGTTCAAATTTTTCCAAGTCAGGAATAGATTTTCTCTCCCATTGTTGCTGTGTGAAAAATAATTGAAAGATCTTGTTTGTGACTCCTAGCTTGGCAAACTGAATTTTTTATGAACAGGGAAATAGAGGAGAATATGAGAATGTTGAACTTTTTGCTGTTTCATGACCAGGCCTGTCCCCAGCACCATGGAAACCATGGAATTTGATTGAATGTGCTCCTATCTAGGATATCACTTAATGTTTCCATACTATAAGTTCTAGAAGTATGTTCTTGCTACAATTTTATTCTAAGAACAAAATTATTGCAAAATTTCACAATATTGGAGGTTTTTTTTGTTTTTGTTTTTCTCCTAGTATGAATTTCAGCCACCTAGAAAAGGCCATGGTTATTACTTATGTTATTCTCTTTACAAAATTACGAGAATTCAATGTCGTCAGGGTGAATACATGTGCAGATACTCATCGAGTTAATACAGTGGCAAACTGTAAAAATTTTGCCCTTATTCGTTGCCTCTAAGACTGGTTTTATGAACTTGAATTGTTTTACTGAATAAACTATGATAAGTTACTTTTTGACACCTACATTTTGCTTCTTAAGGTCATCAACCAAGTTAATAATTAGGGAATATGCTACATTACAACTCATTTGTTTGAATTTTGTATATTGTTCAAATTCAGATTTTTTTGTAAAATGTATTATTTACTTTTAAATTAATCTGTAGTCATTGTTTGTGTGATTATGAATACAGAAATAAAATGAGTCATTGCTTGTCTGTATTTTTCATATTTAATTCAGAATTATTGTTTAATAGATTAATTTAATAATAGAACTATATTCTGATAAAATTTGTAAAAATGCATAGTTGTTCAGATAATCTGTATGCCCAATAATTTTTAATATGCAAACTGAAGCACCAAAAAAAAAAATTTTCTAGACAAAATAAAATCACACTAAAAATTATATTAGTTCACTGTATCTGCTATTACAGATCATCGCTAGATGCTTGGTGGCTAAAAGAAAAATCCCAAAGATTTATGATTTTCTCTAGGTTATTTTGTATTTCTAGGTTATTATGTATTTCTCTCGGTTAGAAGTCCAATATAGGTCTCACTGGGCTAAAATTAAGGTATCAGCAGGGATGTATTTATTTTATTTTCCACTTTGGACACATCCTAAAGTCCTTGGCTCATGACCCTCCATTGTTTTCAAAGCCAGCAACACAGTATTTCTCTGGACCTTTCTTCTGTAGTCACACCTCTCTCTGACTCTTAGGCGGTTTCTGTTCCATTGTCTAGAATCCTTATGATTACACGGGCGGGGTCCACTAGGATAATTTTTGAGATCATCATCCCATTTTGAAGTCAACTAATGAGCAACCTTATTTCTTCTTTGCCATGTAACTGATCATTGCCACAGAATTCAGAGATTATCATTAAGGATATCATAGGGCATAGTGTAGGGGATTACGGCCTTATTTTGACTACCATGAGAATAAAGTCAATTTTAAAAATAAATTTTGAAAGGCTTGTTTTGGGGGTATAATAGGAAATTTGAAAGCCAGGTGCAAAGGAATGAAGCTAGACTGCTATCTGTCATCACATAGCAAAATTAAGTCAAACTGGATCAAAGGGGTAAACATGACCTGAAACAATAAATTGCATGGAAGAAAACATCGGTACTAAACTTATGGACCTTGGATTCAAGGAGGGTTTTACAAATTTGACTTCAAATTCAAGGGAAGTAAAAACAAAAATAAATAAATGGGATTATATCAAATTAAACATTTCTCACAGCAAAAGTAACTAACCATCAACAAAACAAAGAGGCATTCAACCAAAGGGGAGAAAATATTTGCAAACCACATCTTTGATAAGGGCTAATGTCCAAAATATATATTTAAAAATAAACAAACAAAAAAATCCTCATACAGTTCAACAAGAAAAAAACAAACAAAAAATGGGCAGAGGACCTGAACAGACACTTCTATCAAATAGACAAACAAAAAGCCAAAAGATAATGAAAGAATGCTCAACTTTACTAGCTCTTTGGGAAATTCAAATCAAAACCACAATGAGAAATCGCCCCACACCTTTTAGAATGGCAATTATCATAAGACAAGTAATGAGAAGTGTTGAAGCGGCTATGAAATGAAGAGAAAGGAACCCTCATACACTGCTGGTGAGAATGTAAATTGATACAGCCACTATGAAAAACAGTATGGAGAGCCTTCAAAAAATTACCATATAGCCCAGCAACCCCTCTTCTGAGTATCTCCCCAAAAAATCTGAAAACATTTATATATATATATATATGTGTGTGTGTGTGTATATGTGTGTGTGTGTGTGTGTAAATATATATATATGCCTCGATGTTTATTGCAGGTGTATTTTTGGTAACCAAGACAAGAAAACAACCAAAGTGTCCTTTGATTGATGATTGAATAAAGGAGATATAGTACAAATATACAATAAAATATTACTCGGCCTTAAGAAAAGATGAAATACTGCTATTTGCAACAACATAGATGGATTGTGAGATTATCATGCTAAGAGAAATAAGATAGAAAAAGTCAAAACCAAATGACTTCACACACTGTCTGGAAAAGAATCCAGCCATTGTCAATATGACATGAATGGTTACATGACTGGATACTTTCTGGACAGCCCTCGTAGAGATGACATATTACAGAATTATACACTTTTAATCTATATAATTTTATTAACCACTGTCACTCCAGTAAGTTTAATAAGCATTAAAAAACAAAACGAAAATGCTAATAAAATAATCAAAACCATCTCTAAAACAACTTGAAAAATAAAATTTAACTTAAAATATTTAAATTAAAAAAATTTTTTTATTAGAAATTCTAAGAAAATTTTCTCTGCCACACTATTTCACTAATGTTTTATACTTGATACTCTTACACCTATCATTCTCCACCTCAAAATAATGATAAGTATAAGAGTATAAAGTTTTAGAATATTAGTGAAATATTGTACCAGGTTTTGTCTGTTAGAACATGAGCAAATTTAATCTGCAACTTCTCTCTTCTACCAGGGAGATGGTATTCATGTGAAAGTTTCAAAGAATGACTGTTACACAGGACTCAATCTCACCAGGCCTTCTTCTTTAAAACTATGGTTAGCAACATACAGATGCTTATACTACTGGCTTTGGGGCCTAAAGTTAGATCTGTATATATGTGAACCTGGAATCAACTTTTGGTGATTTTTATTCTATGCTTTATATTCTAGGCTTGAAGAAAATGAAATAGGGTAAAGAGACTTACCCAAACTCATACTGGTATTATTTCTGGGACTGGAGTTCATTCCTAGGTCCTTTAACTCTTCCCCACCTATCAGCTCACACAGATTTGGCCACCAAGAATAATATTCCTTGATAAACTGTGCTGAGCCTGTTTTTTACTTAACTGATATTGATCATCTCATGACGAGCTTATTTCATTTTGAAACAGGAAAATTGTGTCTAGCCGTCCATCTGAGGTTTGTTGTCTCGCATGCTCGGAGAATGAGGACACAGACTCCACAGGAAAGGTTAAGCAGAAATGTATTGGAAAAAAGAAAAGGTCTCTAATGGAGAAGGGACACCGAAAAGTGAAATGCCTGTGTTATGACTACAAGTCACTGTTTTTATACATTTGATTGCATCTAAGGCTTTTGTTCCTATCTTTTAGGTTGACATGCTTGGGTGATTGAGTTAAGGGAGTCTTGAAACAAACCAGAAGGGGGTCTAGGTGGCCTTGGCATCATTTATCCTATTTTCCCAGTATCTGGTGCCTTCCTCTAGAAGTCCAAGGTTATATTTACTTTTCTTAGATATGGGTGTCAGAAACCTTAGGGTTATATTTGCATTTCTTAGATCTGGGCATCATGGTTACTGAGGCCTGCCTGACTGCCTAAGTTTTGCTAACTATCCTGTCTCAATGTGAGGTCCCTAGTTACCTTACCTACCTTCATTTAGGTTAGCTTTAGCTAGTTTAGGGGGAAAAAGTATTAAAAGATGGATCTCCCATAAAATTTACTTCAGTACTAAGATTGCAGGCTGAGAGGTTGTGCATCTAAAGACAGTGCCAAACCTCACCACCAGACTGCTCTAGTGGAGAAGCTTGTCAGAAACAATATTGAGGATGTCGGGATGGCTCAGTGGGTTAAGTACTCACTTTACAGCCTCGAGGTCCAAGGGTTGAATCTTGGCCCCAGCCTGTGCGGACCCATATGCTGAACTGGGGTGTGCCCCCCAATTAGATTTTGCTGGGGTGAAATTCCCATGTGGGAGGCCCCCAGCTCACAGGAGCATGGCTCCTATGCAGGAGGTCTCTGGCTCAGTTTTCACCCTGAGCAGCCCCCTGCCTACCTGCATGCAATGAAACTATGTCAAAAACTAATGTACAACTATGGAGACTGCTCTGGGCCCTCCCCCTTCTCTCTGTCTCTATCTCTCTCTCTAACACAATAAAATAAATCTTAAAAAAAAAAAAGCAAACAATATTTAACTGAGTTAATTTGGAGATCTAATTGGCTTTACTAAACACTTTATGAATTAGCCAGCATATCATCTGGAAAGCAGAGAGAAACTCCAAGGAGTTATACAAGATGGAAGGCTCTTGTAGAAAGGAGGAAGGAACAAGAAAGTTATCAGCAAGGGAACATGAAGGTTCTTTGGGGGAAAGTAAGTGTTCAGATGACAATACCGGTACTTCTCATGAGCGGAGCTGTGTCATTTCCATTGGGTGGCATTATTGGTAGGCCAGAACAAAGTCTTCCCTTCTCCTGCTGAAATAGTAAATAGTTGCACTTCCTGTTTGGGTGTACAAGGTAGTCTCTTCCTGTTGAGGTCTGTAATTGAGTTAACTGACCCTGTAATTGATGCCTTGTTTTGGGGTAATTGAAGAGTTGTAAAGTGTGAGAATTCTCTCTACAGATCTTCCTGACTTTTCTAAGTTTGTAAGGTGAAACTTTTCTGACTTGGACAAAGTGTTCGAGAAGTACAGTTAAAATCTATCAATCAATCAATCAATCAATTATCAATTAATCAATCAATAAGAGGGGATGATAGATAGATAGATAGATAGATAGATAGATAGATAGATAGATAGATAGATAGATAGATAGATGATAGATAGGTAGAGCAAACTAAACGACTATTAGGCTATCAGATCACCATCACTTTTTGACCTGAAAAGTCAAAGTTCCTTTCCCTCACAGATAGTCCACAAGTTAATGTAATTTTAGGTAGTGAAAGAGCAGGGAATACAATAGGGGAGATGCAAAAGTATAAAAATAATATATGTAAAAATTTGGATAGTGAAAAATTGATGCTGCATGCTAATATTGAGATATATATGGTTTTTAAAAGAAATAATAATCAGACTACAATAAAGTGATTTTCTATCAAGTTAGAAATGAATTGTTGTCCATTTTTGCTTAAAGTTAAATTTAATCATTCTAGAGTCATGGTAGTATTTTGATCACACGTAGCCTCATTTAAACATTGAGTATCTAATTCCTTCTTATTTTTATGCAAGACAATTCAAACTGTATTGTTCAAAGAGGAAATGAGTTACCTATTTGCCAACACTTTTCAGTTGTCAATCATGTACATGAAGTAATCTTGCAGGAGACATACTGGTAGGTCCTTTCGAGTTATCTGGGCAAGGTTTAAGGATAGCGACCATTCACTGAGCTTTTAACAGAGGTTTGGTTCTAAGAACTTGATGTATGCTGACTTTTCTTTCTGCCACACTGTTGAGCTAGGCACCATGATCAGCCAGATGTGGAAACAGAGGTATAACTTGACAAAAGTCACTTAGCACCATGTTGGCAGAGTAGCAAAGAATTTTATACAGTCTCCCCCTCTGTGTACATGTCCTCCATAATATCCTATTCTTGGGTGGGGTGGGATGTGTGGGGATATGATGAAGTCAGTTCATAAGGCAAGGATAATGGGAGTGTCACTCCTATGATAAGTTTATGTTATATAAGTCTCATCTGTATCAGATTAGCATTTCTCGGGCTGGTTTCAGAGAAGCTGCCCCATTTGGAGAGGCAGGCCCTGAGGGTGGTCTATAACTGTGGATAGCAACCGCTGCTGATAGCCCATAAGGAAACAAAGACTGGACTTCCTCCAGCTCCAAGGAATTCTGGCGTGAACCTGAACGAGGCTGGAAGAGGACCGCTGGACCCTAGTGAGGTGTGCGGTTGGCTGATGTTGTAATTCAGTTTTGTAAGGGGACTCGGGGAGCCAGGCCTAGATTCCTGACCCAGGGAAACTGAGATAACACATTGGCTTTGTTTGAAGCCTTTATGTTATGGAATTTGTGATGTGGAAAGAGAAAACTAATACATATGATGACGGTCACACAGCTGACAAGTGACTTAGGAAATGATCTTAGCCGTGAAGTCTGACTGCAAAGCCTTTGGTCTTTCCCATATGAATCATTGCCTCTAAGTTAGAGAAACGGAAAATAATCAGGTCCAGGCGATCTGCCACAGGCCTCTTACACACTGGCCGAGGCTATTGGTTGATACCACTATCATTAGAGAATTATGGTTTAGTCCTCTGATGATCCAATTTAAAGGCAAATTATTAATGACTTATTTAGATTTTAACTGAATATAAAGTTTGACTAGCTCTCTAACCTTTTAAAAAACAATAAAAGTGTTCTAACCATTACTTCTAATTTTTATTATTAGCAAACATAAGCACATCTGAATCAGATCTTTTAATTTTAAGCAGATTAACTTTTAATGTAAAATATAATTTTCTGGCCTGATTTAGTCACTGATCAAAATTATACAGGTAAAACAACTTGGAGAAAAATAAACAAAATGGTTATTAAATATAATATCATGGAAAATTAACATTAGGTACTAGAAAGTATATGGCCCAATGAAGATTTCATTGGCATGCCAACAGCCATAGGCTCTCGTGACTAAAGTTTCCTCAAAAGAGTGCTTTATAGAGATTACTGTGTCTGCTCAGCTTAGAAACATAAAATATGTTTTCAATCCTTCTATTTTTGTTTAGTTGTAAAATAGTCATTTGTTTATTTTGGAATATTATAAATAATTTGAGACCAATTGACAATGAAAGGAAAAGTGACTACAGAAGTGGCTTTGAAAGAACAGTTTTTTCATATATCATTTTTATTGTTTTTTAAAGTCTAAACATTTTGTTTAATAGTACCATTCTTACTCCCAATTTATATAAAGACCATTAACTATTAATTTTACCATCTTCTCCACTATAAAAAACATTTTTAGCTAATACTATGTACAAAAGCATCAGAAATACAGCAAGCATATATTTAGGGAATAAAATTTCTCTAAATAATAAGCTTCCATTCAAAGTGATATATATTACATAGTATGGAAGGCATGGATGGAAATTATTTAACAAACTAATATTTTGAAACACAGATATGACCTGATGTTAATTTTTATGCATACGGTACTAATTTTTTATTTAAACATATGTACATCTATATGTATGATGCATACTTAAGGTTTTAGTGAGACATGTAGATTTATTTAAGGTGTTACTTCAATAACATTTGTAAATATTTTGGCTAACTATTCGAGGCATGATTTTTATGAATATCCATCCATCACATGAGAGCCCAGGTATAAACATTCTTTATCTCTATATTCGTCTGTACTCTCAACAAATATTCTTAATCAGTGTTTATAATTGAACCCTAAGTTAGATTCAGGGTTGTTTTTCTTGCATTGTGTTCCCAGAAACCTCATTTTATATCCTTCTAAGGCTATAGCAGCCTCTATAGAAGGCATGGTTTATCATCTAGCTTGTATACAAATGTGACATGATCTCATTATATTTCTGCTCCTGGGATTATATCACTTTAATAATCTATTGCAATATTTATAGAATGACATGATGAATCATATTATATTTATCATATCAAACAACAAATAGAATGATGTACCAATAAATCACTCCATTTTAGAGCTGGTTGAGATTATTCTCTGTCAACTTGCATCAAAGTGATGAGTCAGCATATAGTCTCTTAAGTCTAGAATCTTGCACCCATTTATACCATAGAATGGTTACTGCATGTGGAACTCAAAATTATTTAATTATTTTCTAATCATTTACCAAAGTAAATTTATTTAATTGTATACAGTGCTGAATTCCAAAATCAGATAATTATGTTTTTTTATAAATAACTATTATCTTTTTTTTAAAGATTTATTTTTATTGTTTTTGACAGAGAGACAGAGAGAAGGGGGTGGGCCCAGAACAGTCTCCATAGTTGTATATTAGTTTCGATAATAGTTGATATAGTTTTGTTCCACTAGTGGGCACAGGGCCTCACAGGGTGGGAGTCAGACTGGGGGCCTCCTGCTTGGGAAGCACACCTGGGGTGGGAGCAGAACCAGGGGCCTCTCACGTCAAGGCTTGCCCCAACAAGAACCGAACTGGGGGCACTCCTCAGTTCAGCATATGGGTTCACACAGGCTGGGGCCGGGATTTGATCCTTGAACCTTGGGCTGCAAGACAAGTGCTCAACCTGGCATCTCCTAAATAACTGTTATCTTAAGAGTAATGCAATTGATGTTAAATCTAGTAAAGCTTTATACAAACTGAGATGTCTAGTAAACATTTTTTCTGTTAGTGAGAACATATTGGAGGAAAATCTCTATATTAATACTTAGAATCTATGGAAAAGAATATGGAAACATAGCTTAATTCTTTTTATGCAGACAAGAAATTATGTAGACAAGAAAACACTTTCTCATACGTTAAGTAATCAGTTACACTGACAAGTGGTATCAGAAATGGGATTTTCACACACTTATTTTAGTTTTACTTTATACTAAATTCTTCCTTTTTGCTTTCTTACAAATGAACTTAATGAAGTTTAAGAATTTAATATTTTATGTAAATGTCAGAAAATTATCAAGATGACACATATGATCAATCAACTGAGTCTATGGTAACAGAATCTTTTGGAGTCTGCTATTATTTTGGCTGTATATTTTAGGGCAATGTTCCTTTCAATTCTTTTTGCTTTATAGTGTATTCTTCATAAACTCTTCTGAATCAGAGGCACTTCTTATGTGAATGTTTGTGCTCCCCCAAATTTTGTATGTTGAAATGCTACCTACCAATGTGACGGTATCAGGAAGTGGGGCCTTTGGAAGGTAATTGGGTCATGAGGGTGGAGTCCTCAGGACTGGAATTAGTGTCCTTATAAGAGGCTCTTGAGAGTGCTCTTGTATTCTTTCTGCCCTGTGAAGATACACTAATTCATCAACCTGCAACCCAGAAGAGGGTTCTCACCAGAGACGGATCATGCCGACACCTGGGTCTTCCATCCTCAAGAGTTGTGAGAAATGAACTTCTGTTGTTCATAAGCCACTCAGTCCACAGTGATTTGTTATACCATCCTGAATGGACTAAGCCACTTCCCACGGAAATCTCCAACTTAGAATATTAGTGTGACTCTCGGATACCCAAGGTGTGAGGCTGAACCAGGAAGCCCAAGACAGCAATTGAGTACGGTGATTAAGGCAATAAATTTGATAGCTGGCTTTCTAGGGTTCAATCCCAGGCCTGCTACAAGTCAGGAGTGTGATAAAAGCCAAGTTATTTGCTATGGAGTCTCTGAATCCGTTCCTTTCCATTAAAAATGAAGATAATGAATAGTATTACTTTCCATTAAAAATGAAGATATTGAATACTTTTATTATAAAACAGCTCATAAATTTGTTTTGTGATTAAACTAATTATTAATATTAGGACCAGAGGACAATGCCTGAATAATACATATTAATGAATTGTAACTATTATTCATAAAATAACAGACAGCAAGAGGATTCGGTTTTACCAAAGGTTTGGAAAACATCGTAGAAATTGACAACCACATTTAATCAAACAACATAGATGCTTTCATTTCTTTGCTTTTCCTAGCAATAGAGCAAGCCAAAGCCTTGAAATTATTGAGAAAACAGAAAAACAAAACAAAACTGCTCTACATTGAAGACCCAGGTTACATGTAATTTACAAAAAATAGATTAAAAAAAATTTTTTTTCCTATTCTGTAATTTTAAATTGTGTTTAGTGTCATAGCATAAAACATCCTCTAGACTACATGAGTTCTGCCAAAGTATGAGATGTATCTTTCTTTTGTAGAGCCTCCCAGATGTTCAGTAATTAAAATTTCTTTTGTCCTTCTATTCTTGTCATATGAGAAACCAAACTGAAAAAAAAAAAAAATCTCCTCTAAAATGTAGACAATTATATATTATTTAAGCACTATTATTAAGCACATAATATTTTAGGATTTGTACACTTAGGTAAACAGAATTTTCAAAGAAGTGAAAAGTCAATGCTTGGAGTTAAGCCCTAAATCACACTTGTCCAACCTGCAGCCCAAGGGCCGCTTGCAGCCCAGGACAGCTTTGAATGGGGCCCAACAGAAATTTGTAAACTTAAAACCATAAGCTATTGATAGTGTTGGTGTATTTTACATGTAGTTTAAGACAGTACTTCCGATGTGGCCTAGGGAAGACAAAAGGTTAGACACCCCTGCCTTAAAGTATCATCTCTTTTATTTATTTAAAAACTTTAATGAGCTTCTATTTCATGACAGACACTGATGCTGGAGCTATAGCATTAAACAGTAGACAAAAATCCTTGTCTTCTTAGAAACTCTCTTCTTGTGTGGCGAGACAATCAGAAAGCAAATAAAACACATAATATGTCATAAAGTGATATGTAATTTGGGGATTATAAGGGGACAATATATGAAGGGTAGGGGGATACAAATTGCCGTTTAAATAGCATGGTCATGGGAAGCTTCACTAAGCAAGTGACATTTAAGGACAAACCCAAAGTAAAAATGAGGCTGGACCATGCAGCATAGCACAGCATGTAAGAGAACAGCCTTGGCAGGTACCCGATGTGTTTGATTGAGGAAGGGCAAGGAGATTTTGTAACTGGGCTGTAGTGAGCTGGAGGGACAGTGTAAACAGAAAGAGGTAGAGAGGTAATGGGTTCAAATTACGCTCTTCCTGGTAGGCCTTTGTAACCTTTCAGGATTTTACTCTGACTGCGATGAAAAGCCATTGAAGAGTTTTTAACTAGACATGCGTCATGACTAATATCATAAAGAATCACTGTGGCTGCTATGGAGAAGAGGCTCTGGGAGGCCAGGGTGCGTCACGGGAAACACCAAGCCTTCTACTTGTGGGATAGACCCTCTCATCTCTCACCGAACTCAGGGACATTATTCGACCAACTTGCCCCTTTTCTTTTGTGTCATCAGTTCTTTTCTTTCTAATTAATAACTTTATTCATATACAAATATGCTGCGATTATTCTTAAAACAGAGTACCTTTCCAAATCATACAACCCTCTCAAGGTACTGCTTTCTTTCTCATCCTCAGAGCAAAACTGCAGTCATAGCCTATACACATTGTTTCCATCAATTCTTTGGAGACGTCAGCCCAATTTGTCTTCTCCTTTGCTCCTGGTTTGTGCCAAGTACAACACTGACTTCCCTATTAATCAACATTATCGTTTTCTTAGCATTTGACAGGGGTAATGATTTCTTTCTCCTTGAAACACCTCCTTCACTTGGGTTCCAGGACACTGTACTCTTGGTTCTACCCACTTAATTGATGGCATCTTCCTGATTTCTAAATTGCAGCTAAACAGATCTAAATTCTGCCATCATTTCCTCTATCCACACGTAATCCCTTGTTATCTCATGCTTTAATTTTCATGTGTACCGTGTATGTCACCAACTTCTTAGTTTTTATCTGCAGCCTTCATCGCCCTGCTGAATTCCAAAACTGTATTATATATTTGACTGCCTTGATATTTTCATTTGAAATCTAATAAGCAACTCACTGTTATTAGTTGCAAAATTGATCCTCTGATCTTCCCCTCAGACCTGGTACTCCCACAATCTTCCTTATCTCATTAAATGAAATTTCATTCTTCAGCTATTTAAACCAATTCCTATGGCAACATCCTTAAATGTAATTTTACTTTCATCCCATATTGATCCATCAGGAAATCCTGCAGGTCTACTTTTAAGTTGAATATAGAATCAAGGTATTTTTACACTGACACTACACAGGTGCAAGTTACCATCAGCTTTCTATGGCCTACTGCCCTGGTCTCCTATCAGTTGAGTCTCTTAAGAGCAGATGAACGGAGACAGCTGGTTTATTGCTAGTTTTTTGTTTGTTTTTTTGCCTGAAATGAATATTATAATTTGGTGGGTCTTTATATTTTTATTTATTTATTTATTTTATTTTTGACAGAGAGAGAGAGAGAGAGAGAGAGAGAGAGATACAGAGACAGAGAGAGAACTGAACTGGGGGAGCTCCCAGTTCAGCATATGGTTCCGCACCGGCCGGGGCCGTGATTCGATCCTTGGTCCCCGGCGCTGCAAAGTGAGCGCTTAACCCACTGAGCCATCCCGGCTTCCCCTTGGTGGGTCTTATACAGGGTCTGGCAGAAATAATGCCTCTTTTCTATGAGCTGGATTCTATACCGAATCTTTTATTGCAAATTCTTCATGTAACAAATGAGTGTTTTGATAGTGTAGCTTCACTGTTCTCATTCACTGTTCCCTTGTCAGTTGATGGGTTATTTTACTTCAGGGAACCGGGAACACAAAGTTTACAAAGACAACACATACCTTTATACTATACCACTTTAAAAAGGGTGCTACTTCTGCCAGACCATGTATAGCTAACTTAGAAATTATGCTACCTAGTTAAAAGTCTATGCTATTTTCTTTATGATCATTAAAAACATACTAAAATTTCAAGAGAAATTTCTTCTTGTGGATAATTTTCAATGGTGAACTCTTACTTAAGAACAATGGACAAATACAGAGAGGTTAGCTAGGAAAATGTCAAAGCTGAATTCACAGAAGTGGGCTACTGCTTTAATTGGAGTTAGAATTCTTTGAGTCTTAATGTCATAAAAGCAAGTGGATTCTTCATAAAGTAAATAGTATAAATATTTTAACCATCCAGTTTTTATAACCCACCTAATTAAATGTTGTATTCCCTAGGTCAAATGTAGCTTAATGTTTCATAATTTCAGCATTGCTAAATTTTTAATTTGGTTGTAATATTTGACTGGTTTACATTCATATTTGCATTTTAGGACATGTAATTTACCTGAGTTAATAATTTAATCCATTCAGAATCATCAGATAAATATCAACAGATTCAAAGAGTTCATTATTATTGTTTAAGTTGCTTCATGAGAAGTGCTCCCTTAAGATCTTACATTTGTCAAAAATCATTTTTATTGTAGGTTGTCATAAAACACTTTTGTAATTGAAAATCTCCCATCATTTTTAAAGATGAATGGCAGAACTTTGAAATTGATTTGACTGCTTTGTTACTTGATATCTTACTGAATTACTACTGAAGTTTCCTATAAAAACCATTATCTCATTAGCAACTATAGCATTATAATATATTAAATATAAAATATTATGGACTAGTTAGGTTATCTGGCTTCATACTATGTAATTGCCTTTTTAAATTTATATTTCAGTTGAGCTTATGTGCTTTGTGACATTGAAGATATATTTATATTTTTAAGTAGTTCTTATTTTAGTCAAGATTTGATGTTCTTTAAATACAAGTTCTTGCTTTGATTTATATCAGACTTGTGAGCAATTAACTAATCTAATGAAATTTTTGAGATCATAGATAAGTCAGGAGTGATGTTGCCATTTAAATTCACTGAGAGAGTTGGGAGGTACCGATAGTGTCAACAGTAATGATTTACAAGTTTAGGGAAAAAACCTAAATGCTTTAATAAAAATGGAACACAATGTATTTTTAGTGATTATAGTGTTTATTAATTAAAGGCTAATTTCTAAAAATGGAAATCAATGTAGATTTTTAGATTCTTAAGGTCAAACTGCTACCTTATTCTGCTAAGTACAGTTTAACTTTGTCCATTTTCTCCTTCATGCAGGAAAAAAATAAAACTATTTTAGGGAACATACTTCAACGTCAAAGCAAGTCTGCTAATAGTTATCTCTATAGTATATATTCTTAAAATCTGTGTTATCCACATCCTTTCATACTTTATAAGCCAGTGACTTAGGACATAAAATAAAAGAAGAACGGTTTTTCTCAAATCACTTGTGATTTGTCCACATAGAGTGTGTTTTACCATGGATGCTTTAGTGGAGTTAAAGATTGGTTGGCACTATAACACCAAAATCTAACACCGTTTTTCTTGGCTTCTAAATCTAATCACTGTGGGTGGATAATAGTCTTTCTTTCCAAGAAAAATCTGTCTTGAAAAATTTTTTTCTTCTTGGGCACATCAAATATAAAGGAAAAGAGATTCAAAATGTTGTATAAAAATTTTTCATTTTCCCCCTATTTGTAGAGCTGTTTCAAAGAGTAGCTAATACTGCATTTCTCAGTTGATTTTGTTTTTTATTTATGTTAGAATGTATATAAAATGAAACTTAAAGATATATTAATCAGTTCATGCAATAAGGTATATTCTTTATTTATATTCCTCGATCATTTATATTAACAAAGACAGAAAGACAGCTTAGAAACTTGAATCATAACCCAGGAATTGTATAAATTCTTATAGTATATGTACCTAGAAGCTAGAGTAAATAAAAGCTTTTTTTTTTTTTTTTTAATTTTAGACCCTTATAACAGGAATCTTCAAATAATGGCTTAAACAGCTATATAGTAAAAATGCTCTGCAGTATCATATACTGTTATTAAAATGAAAACAGGGGAAGCCGGGATGGCTCAGTGGGTTAATCGCTCACTTTGCAGCGCCGGGGACCGGGGATCGGGTCCCAGCCCTGGCCCGTGCGGAACCCCATGCTGGGCTGGGAGCTCCCCCGGTTCGGTTCTCTCTCTGTCTCTGTCTCTGTGTCTGTGTCTCTCTCTGTCTCTGTCAAAAATATAAATAAATAAATAAATAAAAATAAATAGAAATACTGTAGAAAAGAAACTTATAAAAAATAAAAAATAAAAAAATAAAATGAAAACAATATACTTCAACTAAGTGTTTATTAAAACCATCACTGATAAAGAGCTAAGAAAACATATAATAAAAGTGACTAACATATGGCCAGTGATCTAAAACAGTGTTTCACTGGTGTAGGAATATAGGCAGGTCCTCAGAGGCAACTAAATCTAAGAAGGCAAAAATTGACAATTTTCTCTTGATATATTCAGACCTCAGTTTCCTCATTTGTCATGTGAATGCAATAACAGAATCCATATTCCAAAACTAATGAAGTGATGTACATAAAACATTCTTATACTTTGATATAGCGGTTTTCAGTTTTTCATGGTAAACCATTAGTTCTGTATTTTGTTCTCCTTATTTTTTCCCTGTTTACTTGAATTAACAACTGGGATCAGGGTGAGATGACTACGATGCTTAATGTTCCAATACCTTTGCTCAAATATAAAGGAGATTGTTCTTTGTAATTAAGTCTAACATTTTTATTTCAGATGCTTACCTTTCATATTTTCAAAACATTTGAGACATTTAAAAATTAAGCCTGAATGATTTATAAAATACTATGAGTATTTTTCTTTATTAAGATGTTGCATCCACTTTAAGAAAACACAATAGAAAGAGGACAATTATATAAAAACTGAACAATGCTCAATTAAATTGGACTGTAGTCACAGGCATCTGGGATATTATTCATAGATGAACCTGAACTAATATTGAGTTCTGGTAGCTAGAAATTCAAGACTTCTTATATGGTATTATCTTATAAAAATAAATTATATAAGTTCAGCTAGAGAGATGAGCAGTGTCTTGACAAATGGGAATACAGCTTTCCTTTTACATACATTTCCAACTAGTATATTGCCTTCAGTGTGAACTTCAATATGGTCTCCCTGTTGAAGCCAGGTGAACATGTGAAGTTGAGGCTCAAGCCTATGACCAGGGCATTTCTTACCCTTCTATTATTTTTTTTATTGTTAAATTTATTAGGGTTATGTGGATTAGTAAAAATTACATGGGTTCCAGGTGTATGACTCTGTGGTACTTCGTTTATGTGTTACGATATGTGTTCACCACCGAGTCAACTTTCTTTCTATCACCATTTATTTAGTTTCCTCTCACTCCTCCCCCATCTCCCACCCCCTTCTTCCTTACCCTCTGGTAACCACTAAACTATTGACCATGTCCATGAGATTTTGTTTCTTTGTTGCTTTCTGTTTTATATTCCACCTATGAGTGAAGTCATATGGTTCTTAGCTTTTTCTGCCTGGCTTATTTCGCTTAACGTGCATATCTCAAGTTTTATCCATGTTGTTGCAAGTGTCAGAATTTCATCTTTTCTTATAGCTGAGTAATATTCCATGGTATCTATGTACCACAACTTTTTTTATCCAGTCGTTTCTTCTAAGTTATCAGATAATATGGCAGCAGTTGGGAAAAGTCAGACCCTGGCTCAACATTTTAACTCTATGTTGAGAAAGATGAGTCAGAGAGCTTCTTACTTCACAATGGCAAGAACTAGGAGAAAAAAAAATTTCAACACAGCTGCTAAAAAAAAAAAAAAAAAAAAAAAAAAAA
>PVKE010006489.1:0-10456 GCA_004027555.1 Craseonycteris thonglongyai | reverse complement strand
ATTGGATGACAGATGGACAGAGACACAAGACCGTATCTTCTCTTTTAATTTATCCTTAAGTAAGAATAGATGACTATACGTAAAAATGACAGAATAAAATGAAGCTAAATGACTTATGTGAGATATTTTAATGTGTTAGAGTAAATATTGATATTAATGTAGAGGAATTTGTATTAAGTAAAATATTAATAAGAAGCTGTTTATAGTAAAATAGTCAATATAAATAATGCCTAAAGGTGAATAGCCTGAGTCAGCTACTTCTTTTTTATAGAAAAAATTGTTCTACTTCAGGCATGGCCCTTTAAAGCATGTGTAAAGAAGATATAAAAATGATTTAAAAAAATCTGTAAGAATCCTTTAATGTTTTGATCATAGACAAATGTTGTATTTTGTTGAATGCTTTTCTGGCATCAACTGATATAATCATATGGGTTTTGTCTTTTATTTTATATTGATCAATTTGCACATGTTGAACCATCCTTGTGCTCCTGGGATGAGTCCCACTTACTCATGATGTATAATCTTTTTAATGCATGCTTGTCATCTATTTGCTAGTATTTTGTTTAGTATTTTTGCATCTGTGTTCATCAGATATACCGGTATACATCTGTAATTTTCTTTTTGTGTGTGTTGTTTTTTTTTTTTTAAAGATTTTATTTATTTAATTTATTAATTTTTTGACAGAGAGAGAGAGATACAGAGACAGAGAGAGAGAACTGAACTGAGGGCACTCCTCAGTTCAGCATATGGGTCTGCATGGGCCGGGGCTGGGATTCGATCCCCGGTCCCCGGGGTTGCAAAGTGAGCGCCTAACCCACTGAGCCATCACGACTTCCCCATGTGTGTGTTGTTTTTACCAGACTTTATTTGTAGGGTAATGTTGACCTCGTAGAATGAGTTGGGAATTACTGCCTCTTTTGTTTTTTGGTAACAGTTTGAGGAGGATAGGTGTTGATATCTCTTTAAATGCCTAATAACACTTGTTAATGAGATTGTCTAGTCCTGGACTTTTGCTTTTGGGAAGATTTTAGATGATTATTTCAATTTCCTTACTGTTGATTGGGCTATTTAGATTACCCAGTCCTGGGTATGTTGGGATGGGTCAGTGGATTGAGTGCTCAATTTACAGCCCTGGGGTCTGATTATCAAGTCCTGGCCCTGGCCTTTGTGGACCCCAATGCTGAACTGGGGTGTGTTCCCAGCTCAGTTCTCCCTGGGTTGAGCTTTCTATGTGAGAGGCTCATATTTCGGCCCCCGGTTCTCAAGGGTGCGTCTCTCGTATGGGAGGCCCCCAGTTGCTGCCCTGTGCAGCCCAGCACCCACCTGTGGAATGAAACTATGTAGAAAACTAATGACATGCAAATGTGGAGACTGTTCTGGGCCTCCCCCTTCTCTCTCTCTCTCTCTCTCTCTCTCTCTCTCTCTCTCTCTCTCTCCTCTGTTTTTCAAAAAGAATTAATAAAATAAAAAATTAAATAAAAATATATAGATTATTCAGTTCTTGGTTCAGTCTAAATAGACTATATGTTTCTAGGGCCTTTGTCCATAACTTCTGGGTTGCAAAATTTGGTGGCATATAGCCCTTCATAGTAGTCTGTCTCTTATGAATACATTGTATTTCTGGAGCCATATGACTTCACTTATATGTGGAATATAAAACTGTAAATATCAAAGTAACAAGAACTCATGGTCACAGGCAATAGTTTGATGGTTACCTGAGGGTAAGTGAGGGAGTGGGCTTCAAATATATGGTGATGGATGGAGAGCTGACTCTGGGTGTTGAGCACACAATGCAACACATAGATAATGTAATATAGAATTATACCCCTGGAACCTACATAATTTTTACCAACTAATGTAACCCTAATACATTTAACAGTAAAATAGAATTCTTAAAAAAAATTGCTATTTCAAGCAAAGGTTAATGAAATGTTTGCAGTTCTATGTAAGTAATTAATATGTGACAATAGACTTTATCATATTTATTTAGAACTCTATATGAAAGAAGGGATCTAAACCAAAGGGAGTGAATATGAGCAAAATGAGAAGAGTTTCAGACACAGGTACATATTTGTGAGCTTGGTCTATTCATCCTACTGAACTCTTTCTTCATGTACTTGACTTATGTTCCCTCTGCATTGTCTCATCTCCAAACTAATGGGATCATGTTCTGCTGGTGTGCACCAGTGCCACCTTCTGGTGGTTCATATCATATCAAAGATGTGTAGCTTCAGTGGATGAGAGTGAGTAGTCAAGGCAGAGGGCATGTGGATTTGTTATCAGGGAACCTGAGGAAGGTGGTCATACATGCAGACTGAGTGTGACAAGACTGGGGGCAGAGAATATCTGAGCACCATTTGCACAACTAGAAATTTCTGAATGCTGTTTCCTGTCTAGAGTTAAGCAAGAAACAGAAACAGATCTCTTGAGGGCAGTTTCTATTTTCTTGATAAGTTTGCTCCCTTGGCTATAACAAGCACCAAAGAATCTAGGTGGGATACTGGCAAACTAAATTTATACTTCCTTACAAGGAACAAATTAAATATAACATGTTATATAATGCAGTGACATTTTTTAAACCAAGTGCCACTCCCCTTATCTCAGTGATCCTATAAATTAGCCCAATAATATTGACAAACAAAAGAGCACATAAAGTCAGGTCATATCTCTATCTCAATGGCTCTTCATGAGTTTATGGGAAATAAGTAAAAGTAGAAAAAAACTTAACATTTTTTTTCATAATTATGAAGGTCACACTTAGTGCCAGAAACTGTGTCTTTATGATGTTTAATGACACTATGAGGCAAATGCACTTGTTCTTATTTAAGAGGCAGATGATAAAACAGGATCAGAACGGTTAATTAAGTTTCCTGGTTATCACATAACTAGCTGGTGGAAGAGCTAGTGATTCAAATCCACAGGTGTTGAATCTTAAATTCTGTGCCAATTCTAAATCCTTTACCATTAGAAAAATATTTTAAGAAATACCTCTTAATAAACAATTTTTACAGAGCAAAAAGCTTATTGAATTAATGCTTACATGTATATTTTAGCAATAATATGTTGTCCTTTTTACCTTTGTGTGTGACTAAAATTTTACCTATATTGAATTGTTTTTCCAGTATTGGTCATAAATGTAGTTTGCTTATGCTTTGCTCTTGTTCAGCTTCCATTTGAGATCAAATATGTCAATTTGAGGAATGGTTAACTTGGGGTGTATAGGTTTACCTATGCTATCAGGTTTTTGTTTGTTTGTTTTTTTCTGAATTGCTATTCAAAAACAACTGTCCTACAAGAGAAATACACAGAGCTTTTACCAGCACAATTGTTTATTGTCTTGACATGCGGGCAAGTAAATTAACTGTCCCTATGACCAAAAAAGGCCATTGTAGCCCACAGTTAACTATAGCTGGCATTTAAGGATAACATAAATAATTGAAATTAGAAAGAATTCTACTGACATTTTATAGCATATGCATTATTTTTATGGAGGGTTGAGGTGCTGCATTTATGCATTCTTAGGAACAAAATTTAGCTTGTAATTAAAAGTATTTAACCCCCATAAAGCCTTTTATGCAGGCTAATAAAATTAATTTTATTACAGAAATTGCATTACACTTAGCAGCTGATGACCTTATTCTACTGCACTGATGTATTTATCATTAAAATGAAACATTGTGTTTCAGAAGCAGGCGCCAAGAATCAGGCCTTGAGTTGGAAAAGGCCCCACATGCTTAGATACGATTGCAGCCTTCCCAAAAAGCAAATTGCCTGGCACTTCTCAGGTTATTAGTGCATCCCGATGAGCAGATTGACACTCTAATTAAAGAGCAGCCATACATCATCTTTTTTTACAACTTGGGTGACTTTAACTGTTGTGCTGTCCAACTAGCCTTGGAAATTATAACTGTTATTGTGGTCTTTAATGTAAGCTCTGACATCTTGGTTGAATTTATCACGATGTTGGAGTATTGACTATATTTCCACCAGCCAATATTTCTCTGTGTGATTCTGGCCAGATCTAGGTGCTACAATGCTTTATTTACTGACTGTGCAAAATTAATTTTGTTTGTGTATATTTTAGTTATTGCTGATCATCCCAGAGATGTGATTTTCTATAGCAGATGAATGGCAACTTAAATAATTAAGTCCATGAATGGGGTGTTTATATTTTAAATATTTTGCATTGTGTACAGAAAAGCAAAGCAATGCTCCTAGCATTGAAGATACTTTGAAATTGTATGTAGGTTTAATAATCTGTTTTAAAACATTAATGAATTTTCAATGTTAGGATTCTTTTTGAAAAACTAAACTGAATAACTTTATATGGTTTGGGTAGTATTTTTCCTGAGTTATTATTTTAAAAATTGAAGTACCGGTAATATAGAAATGAAAGACTATGAAAATCTAATGGTAATGAAACACAAAAATTTAAATAGACTCTTGGAAATAAGCCCCCCCCCAAAAAAAAAGAAACTGGATAAATATTAATATAAATGTAGATTTTGAGTTGTAATAAAGAAAAGGTAAGATATGATCAGAAGTAATCAAGAAAGTGGATTGGCAAAGGAGGGAATAGATTTAAACAGAGATTCTGTTTGAAAGCAAAGAAAAACACTAGTTACAATTTTCATTGATAATCTTGCTCATTTCCCCCCAAATAAGACCAAAGACCATAATTTCTTAATTTATTAGAAGGAGCAGCCAGTGCAAATTTACCAATAATAACCGTGTCCTCTTATCTCCACTTCCCTTTCTTGAAGCACTGCTTCATTTTTCAAAACTGAACAATCCTGAGAAATATATTTTTATTTTAGCAGAGATCAGAAAAATGTAGAAAATGAATGCAGCATCCATATGGTAGAGTTTAATAGACATAGAAAATATAGTAACAACCTATATTTTTCAGTATTGGGTCCCAGTGGTAAAATTATTGGCTTGTTTAATATCTTAACTGGTCTAATGCAGTATTAAAGGGTTAGAAAATCAAAGATCTTGGACTATGTCATTGGAGTAGACAATATATTATGAAATAAGTTTCAGTGGGCTATTTTAGAGATAAATTATTCTATCTCCATATTTCACATTTAAATCTGAGGCTTATTCATTTTATTGAAACTGATTTTATCCTACAACTGAATATTTTTACTTAAAATTATCAATAACGCTTAATGATGATCTACTGTAATTAGAAATTTAGTTTTGAAAATTATGTTTAATAAAATGAAACCATGAAGAGTTTATGGTAAAATATTAATTGATCAGAATTCTAAGTTTTAAAAAGTAAAGCCTGCCCTAGAGTGCTCAAATTGTAAAGGCCTAACCATGAAAGAAAATTCTTACAAAAAGTCCTGAAAATGGATTTCAACAAACAACACTGCTATCAGGAAAATGTGAGAGTGGAAATAGGACCAAAATTTGACTGATTGTTGCCCTCAGATATTTCACATCAGTAATGCACTAGAATGAGGTCACACAGCTTCATCTTCATATAGACACAATGTTTGAATGGTTTCTCTTTGATATGGAAACATGACAGAGTTTGACTTCTCATGTTTAGAGTGAGATAAAATCTAACCAGAGCAAATCAGGTGACTCAGCTGTCAGCTCACAAGCGATTTAATGAGGACCGGCCGTTCTATTAATATTTGGGGTTTTCAGACTGTCCAGAAAGATGATGAAAACAGCCCTTTCTAGCCATTGGCCCGCCCCCAACGCATACTGACCATCAGAAAATGGTCTGTTTTGGGTATCAACATTATTCCTGGTTGCTATCAAATATCCTAATGTAGCAAGATCTGGAAGACATTTACCACTCCGTCCTGACCTAAAAATTCATGCGCATTTGTTTTTAATGCTCTCTAAAACCAGCTTGCATAAGGACTTCTGGAGGAAAGAACTGGAGGTTGAATTTTGTCCGCAAAAAAACAGTACCGTATGTGAGCCTGAGTGGTGGAGCTTATTTTCCTCAGAATGTATCACCTTATCTTTTTTGTTTTGTTTCTGCAAAAGATGCTAATGTCTGTCATTGTTGGGTTACAAATCTACCCCGTTTTCTAATCAAATGACCATCAAATGGCTCTGAGCAGTTGTTCACAGAGTTTTTGATCATATACGATGTCTACTCACTGTCTATTTGGATGTCACATTCACAAGTGAAAGTATTTTAACATGGGATGTCAGTCTGTATTTTCATCACTTTTACCTATTAGAGAAGCAGGTTATCTGTTAAATTTTGGTTTTAACCATGTAGAATAGATCTAAATATGGCTAGGATGTGTATGTAGGATATATAGCTCTGTATGCAAACAAAGCACAGAAAAGTAGGTCGTTTGTTTTATTTGGAATACTTGAATGACTACATTTAATGTATATATAAAGAAAATTTGTAACCCCTTGCTTTTGTCAATATTACATGCAATTATACTATTATAGTCCTATGAATATATTTTTTAAAATATTCTTTTCTGCTGGAGAGACTAGTTTGTTTATGGAAAGAGTAGCACTTCATTGAAATTTATAGCTTTTCTTTAAAAAATAAATACATTTTAGGACTGTGGGACAGAGATAAAGGTGCATTAGCAGTCTCAAAACGCTTTAAGGGCAAATTCATGAGAATTATTACAATTTTGTCTTCTTTTAAAAAATGAAATATATATTTCACTCTGTAATATATCCAAACTACGTTCTTTATTAAGTAGACATTACTCAGATGCTTACTCGATGGAAATTAACAATCTATCTTTTGAAAACATAATGTAGGGACTTAAATGTAATATTATCCTAGCTCTGCTTCTTAATAGCTATATGAGTGGTCATGTAGCTGAGCCTTTCTCATCCCATTTTTTCTTTAAATGGGGAAAATTATACCTCAATAAAGAGATATTGGAAAGACTAATAGTTGATACCATGAGCTTAGTTCAGGCTCACAAAGTTAAGTGATCAATAAATGGTGGTAGTAATAATAAAATAATAATTAGAATTATTATTATTATAGACAACTAATTGTTTTAGTACATCCTTATGCCTAAAAAAATTGAGAGCTTCAGCTATATTGCAGAAGCAGAGATGATTTTGAACACTTTATGTACTCATGACTCTACTCAGCTTGTACACAGAAATAATGCCCTCAGAAAACAAACCAGAGCTGAGGCTGCTGGACCTTCAGGTTCCTCTTTTCTACAGTGTTATCCTCATTGTGGCAAGATTCCATTCTTATTTATAGATAAGTAATACATTGTCTACAGTGTACCACCTCTTCGGGATCTATTCATTCATTGATGGCAACCTAAATTGCCTCAGTATCTTAGCTACTATCAATAATGCTGCAATGGGAAAGCTGAAATGGCTCAGCAAGTTAAGTGCTCGCTTTGAAGCCCTGGGGACTGGGGATCAAATCCTGACCCCAGCCCATGCAGACCCATGTGCTGAACTGGGGTGTGCCCCCAGTTCAGTTCTTGCCGGGACCTATGTGGAAGACTCCCGGCCCAGTTCCTGCCCTGTGCAGTCCTGTGCCCACCTGTGGAGTGAAACTATATGGAAAACTAATGCTGTCAACTATGGAGACTGCTCTGGGTCCTCCCCATTCTCTCTGTTTCTCTCTGTCAAAAATCAATAAAATAAATCTTAAAAAAAAATAATGCTTCAATGAACATATGAATACACATGTCCCTTCAAATAGTATTTTGGATTTCTTTGGATAAATACCCAGAAGTGGGATTACTGAGTACTTCTATGCGTGTTAAAGCTTTTATTTTGAAGTCTATGTTGTCTGGTATAAATACTGCTACCCCACCTTTGTTTTTTGTTTTGTTTTTTTTCATAAAATGCCTTTTTTTTCCCATTCCTCGATTTTCAGTGTGTGTGTCTTTTGATCTAAACTGGGTCTCTTGTAAGCAGCACGTATAAAGGTCTTGTTTTCTCATCCATTCAGCCCTCCCATGTCTTCTGATTGGAGCATTTAATCTATTTACATCTAAAGTAATTGTTGATATAAAGTTATTGTCATTTCATTATTCCCATTCTTGATCTTTAGCTGCTTTATTCATAATTGCCAAAACTTGCAAGTGACCAAGATGTCCTTTAGTAGGTGAGTGGAAAAAAAAGTTGTGGGCCTCAATGGAATAGGATTCAGCACAAAAGTAAATGACCTATCAAGTATGAAAAGACAGAAGATCCTTAAATGCATATTACTAGTAAAAAAAGCCAAATCTGAAAAGGCTACATAGTATATGGTTCCAACTATATGAATTCTGGAAAAGAAAGAACAATGGAGACAGTGAAAAAAAATCATTAATTGTCAGGACTGGGCAGAGGAAAGGAGAGAGAGATGAATAGATGGAAAACAGGATTTTTAGGAGAGTGAAACTATTCTGTGTATACTACAACTGGTGTATAAATGTCATTCATTATATGTTTGTCAAAATCCAGAGAATATACAATACCCAGAATGAATCCTAATTTAAATTATGAACTTTGGATGATAACAATGTATCATTAACTGTAAAAAAATAATGTACCACTCTTGTAGGGTTTGTTGATATTGGGCGAGATAGTTTGTGTGTGCACATGTGTGTGTGTGTGTGTGTGTGTGTGTGTGTGTGTGTGGTGTGTACAGGGCGTATATACAAACTCTCTGTACTTTCTAGTCAAATTTACTATGAATCTAAAACTTCTCTAGAACACAAAGTTTATTAATTAAAATATATATATATAAAATTTAAAGTTGTTAGAATTTACTTTGAGTTATCAGACTCAATTCATTTCACTGCTATCCCACTAGAAGTAAGTAAAAAAATTCAACTCCCCCTTTATCTTCCTGTCATTGATTTTAAATATCTATTTAATCATTATGGAGTCTAATAAACCTTTTTCTCTTTAATAGCTGTGTGATTAGATGTTTTAGATCACAAGTCATGGCTAGTGGCATAGCTTTTGTACTCTAAATTAAAGAATTAGGAGATCTTTGATTTGCACCTTCTCAATGCATCCATTCCCTTCCCACTAGGGTTTATCTGGGTACCCCAGGTAAGTCACCAGTTACTCTACCCAGATTCACGCTCTTTGAACCTGTTTCTCTCAAGACCATTTTCTTTGCACTTAGTAGATCTAGTCTCTTCAGTTACCTACTTTATAAAATTTCATCTTAGTAATCATTCTTTGCTTAGCAATAGTTACCAGGTCATATTTAATCTGTGAGAATATTCCCCTCCAGCCCCCCCATCCCCCAAAAACCAAACAAAACAAACAAAACTGATTTTAACAGTTCTTTGCCCATCTTGAGAATAGTTGAAAAATGCAAACATATATAGGGACTCAGGCAAACTTAACAAAAGATCAGTTTCAAGTATTTTTTTGATAGAAATCACTTCAGACTTTCATTTTTGCATTCATAAAAACATCTTTCTCAAATCACTTTTTATTTAGCATGCTAGTTGTGAAGGTAATTTGCATCACAGCTCAAATGTAGAAAACTCATTCCCCCTTTTTCTATTGAGTAAAATGTGGTTGATTATGTCTGTTTTGGGACACTTTTGAGATGTAAATTTTATTTAAACAAAGGAAGCTGATTTGAGTTTTCTAGTCTTTATATTTGTCTCCTTGTGTAATCATCATTGTGTTCCTATTGCCTTTCTGTAAATGACATAGCTTCTGTCCATCACAAAATCCAGTACACAAAACGTCCCCAAAGTCATCAGCTTGCATCTTCATTTGTTCTTATATGTGATCAACTTTAGGTTAACCTGCTCTGTGTCTCATGTGTCTTTTCTTCTCTATAATAAGTGGATGCAAAATAGTATTTTATAATAAATTATCTTTGCACCATAAGAAGAGATTTTGGCATTTGCTATTTGTACGATTTTGTTTCTGTCAGACATTTATATAGCAAATAACTACTGATACTCACACAATTTTGCTTGAAAAATAATATTTATAATGTATTATGCACAGTATATTATAATATCTAATAATTATATGCATTTATATATAAATATATATTATGCATAGTATATTCGGATATATATTATATAGTTATGCATTTATACATATATTTCTTGAGACATTTTTTAAAAAGAGAAGTGTTTTTTACCTCATTCCTCTGAAGAATTCAGGTAAGACTGCTTTTCAACAGTCAATGTCATAAAATGCCCAGTTGGGGCTTTATGTCATAGTGGGTTCTCCATTTTAATTAAAAAGGAGAGAGCCATAATATGAATTTTCATGTGTACAAATGTTTACATTAGAGATGTGCGTTACCATATAGAGTAAAAGCATAATACAAACATTGATTGTGATAATTTGGGAGAAAAATTAACAACATTTTATACTATTTTAGTTTTATTAGATTTAAGGTTAATATCTCCTTCACACACTGTTCTAGCTAGTTTTTTGTATATAAGAATTTATAACAACATATTAAGAAATATGAGTAGGGCTTTATGGTAAAGTCATAAGA
>PVKE010006488.1:0-54155 GCA_004027555.1 Craseonycteris thonglongyai | reverse complement strand
TTTGCAGCACCGGGGACCAGGGATCGAATCCCGGCCCCGGCCTGTGCGGAACCATATGCTGAACTGGGAGCTCCCCAAGTTTAGTTCTCTCTCTGTCTCTGTCTCTGTATCTCTCTCTCTGTGTCAAAAATAAAAATAAATAAATAAAAATATATTGAATATCTAGACAAGGATTCATGACTTCATAATGTTCTTAGAGTTTTCAAAATCAAGACTCGCCTTTAAAAGCTTATTCTCTTCCTACCCCCAAAATTTGGTATTGTAGCAGAGATATGTTTCTGTCAAATTGTTTGCACTGAGGCATTTTACCCTGTATGCAAGAATATCTTGACAATTGTGACATAATATCAGTGCAAGGTATTGAATGAACTCTGGAAAGTGCTGCAGAAGTGCTGAACATCTGAAAATCTGGTTCTCTTTCCCTATTATGAACATACCATCTGACCTTGAATAGAGGACACAACTACCTCATCTAGATAACTAGCCTATTGTTGAATTTCTTCCTTGTTTAGCCTTTTTTTCTTTTTTCTTTTTTTTGGTCTTCTATTTATGGTTTATAAGGAATATATAATGCGTTTTGGGAGAAAAAAGTCTACTTAAAGGTTGTTCTAATAACATTTGGTAACAGTTCTCTGCTGTAAAAATCTTTGAGGGAAAAACTGGCTTGCTTACAGAGATTTTATAGTGGCTTAGGTTTTACTGAATGCCAAAGCACCGAAACATGCTTTTAAAGGAGGGATCTTCAAATATGTAACTTTGAATCCCATTCTGTTTTCTATTTGTATATTCTTTTCCCTCATGGTATTATTTAATTTTGGTTCTTTTAATACCTGGTTTATGAAGCTAGAAAAAGTTATTTAAAATATTTATTAAGAATATAGACAAGATTAATATGATCATGGTGGTGATGGATACTGTAAGCTCAGTGAACCAGAGGTACTGTTGTATAAACAGTTATTATCTTTTGGTAAAACAGTGATTTTAACAAATTATTTTTCCCCCTCCTAGATTTACCAACAGCATGAATCAAGAAAAGTTAGCCAAACTTCAGGCTCAGGTCCGGATAGGGGGCAAGGTGAGTGTGGCATAAGAAATATTGATAGGGGAATGTATTAATACCAGATAGTATTATTATTTTGGATTTGTGGTCATTGAAAATCTAAAATCTTTTTAATAATCAAGATCAAACCACATTTCATTTTGAACATAATTTGTCTAGGTCTAAAATAGGTCTAATTAGAAGACCTCTTTTTGATGGTACAGTAGAAATGGCCACCTTTTTTTGAATCCTCTAAACTTCTGATAGTTATGTGACATGAAAGTTACCCAACCTTGTAAAGGTTCCATTGTCACATCTGCAGAATAGAAACAACCATACATAAGATGTTCTAAAGATTAGAGTAATATTTATAAAACACCTCACATGGTATCTGGCACAGAATAGATACTTAATAAATGATAGCTATTAACTGTGTTAGTCTCACATGTAAGGCATCCCAGATATTAAGGTTACCTCATCTGGACTGCATACACTTACTGGTACAGTTAGGTTTATAAGTGGTTTAACTGGAGATGCTCAAGCTGACTGTAGGTTTTGTTCATTGCTAGGTTTTCCTCCCAAATCCCTGCCTGTGTGAACATGAGCATTCTTATTCCATGTACTCTTTGAAGCATAAGGAAGAGTTTCTTCTGAGCACCAAAAATCTTTAATTTCCTTCATCTCTCGCCCCAGGCTCAAGGGAAATATTCTACCCTTATCTCTGCCCTATACAATCTTTTCCTTTGCAAAAGGAGGGGTAGGTAGGATTTCCTAGCAGCCCTGCTGTGTCATTTACTTGGATTATAAGCACAGCTCTTGGTGATGGGGATAGGAGAGGATAAAGGGAAGTAGTGACTAGTACTTTCTCCTTTCATAGTGATACTATTATGACTTGAGTCAAATTAATACATTTGTATAAACAAAATAGTTACATTGTAGAATCAAACATAGTGTAATATGCCAATTCAAAAACTAGGGACCACAGAATATACCTGGAAGAGCTTGATGCAGAATATCACTATTATATATATCTTTTAAACTAAATGGTTGGCACATGCATTCATTTAACTAGTTTATTGAGCACCTACTATTTGCCAAGCACAAAGAAGATAAAACAAGTCAAGGTTTTCTGCTTTTGACATAGCTTGAAAGGGAGACATGCTAATGATTATACTATATGTAGTAAGTGCTAAAATTGAAGTATAAGGTGCTCTTACCTAAGGGGAGACCAGGAATTCATCACCGAGCTGAGATTTGAAGAACAAGTAAGAATTGATCACCGGGTAGACAGGTGAGAGGGTAAGTGGGTAGGTTGAAAAGGAATTGTCATTCTCACACATGCAGAAGCACAAAGGATGCTGAGATAACATTGTGATTTAATGGAATTGCTTGCTTTAGTTTGATACAGTTAGAGTATATAATGGATGAAAAAAAAATGGTAGGAAATGAAACAGTCGAGTAATTTGGAGTTGAATCATAGCCTTATGATATACCAGGAGCTTAGGATTTTATCCTATGGGCAAGGGGCAACTATTGAAGGATTTTAAGAAGGAAGTAACAGTCATTTTAGAAGGATAACTTCTGGCAATGTGGGAAATGGAATGAAATAGACATTTGCATAGAGGTGAATGATTGAGAGGCGACTGCTGTAATATGTGGGACACAAATTAAGGGCTTGTAATTGACATGACTAATTGATAGACTATGGGGGGAGAAGGGGAGAGAAGAGAGTGGGATGACCCCCATATTTCTGGCTTTAGAGACTCAATATATGATGGCACCACCAGCAACAAAACTTAGAAAATATAAGAAGAATATTTTGGTGAACTGGTAAGCTATTAAACATGTTGAATTTAAGTGTCTGAGGATCATTTGAGTTGAGGTAGCCAACAAGCAATTGAGCTGCCCTAAATCAGGAATGTTTCACAAATAAATGATCTATGTAAATAGCCACTTCTAGTCCATCCTTCAGCAACTGAATTTCATCCCAGCCTCTGCTGCTACTCACAGAGTTCTCTTCCACGCCCACCAGAGTTGCTGAGACTGAAGTCCTGCTTCCCTCAACAAGGCTGATGACTACTACTGCAGGAGCTACCCAGAGAGTGAAACCTCCATTCCTTTTCCCTTACTCTTGCCAAGTCTCCAGAGGGTTAGCTCTTAAGACTTCGGCTGCTTTTGTTAGTGTTTCAGCTCTGTTTTAGGTTTCATTGTTATAAATTGGCCCAGGAATTTTACCCATTGTTTTAAGTAGTTTTTCAGTTGAAAAATGTATTTGTAGTTTCAGAGTATCCATTTGGAAATGAGCTTTTTTTTTTTTTTTTTTTTTTAAGATTTATTTATTGTTTTTGACAGAGAGAGAGAGAGATACAGTCAGAGACAGAGAGAAAGGGGAGGGCCCAGAACAGTCTCCACAGTTGCACATCATCAGTTTTTCCACATAGTTTCATTCCATAGGTGGGCGGGGCTGCGCAGGGCAGGAACTGGGCCGGGGTCTCGCCCCGGTGAAAACTGAACTGGGGGAACTCCCCAGTTCAGCATATGGGTCCACACGGGCCGGGGCTGGGATTCGATCCTTGGTCCCCAGGGCTGCAAAGTGAGCGCCTAACCCACTGAGCCATCCCGGCTTCCCCAAGCTTTTTTTTTTTTTTTTTATCTCAATAAATAGTACAGTTTTCAACCTGTTTGCTCAGGCCAAAATCCTAAGCATCATTTTAGATTCTCTTTCCTCGTATCCCACATCTAGTCCATGAACAAGTCCTATTGGTTCTTCTGACTTCTGAGTTTTCCCCTTTTTGCTACTGCCACAACTCTCGTCTCTTATCCAAATCGCTCTAAACACCTTCCTGATTGATGTCATGATAGTTCATTTTCTACAGCAGTCTCACTCATCTTTTAAAATCATAAATCAGATCAAGTCATCTGTATTCTTAAGACCTTCCATTGGCTTCCTATTGCAATTGGAATAAAATCCAACTCCTGCCTTTGGCATTCTAGACTACATGACCTGGCCCTTGCCTGTCTTTCTAATTTCATTTTTCTCTTCCTTTCCCTTTGTTCACTGTGCTCTAGCCGTACTGGCTTGCTTTCTCTTTCTAGACACAACAGGTTCACTCTTATTTTTATTCTACTTGGATCACTCTTTCCCTATCTACCCATGAGTCTCAGTTCATATATCACTTCCTCAGAGGGGCGTTGCCTGAACATTCTGATAAAGAGTGCTTAGCTCCCACCTTGTATACTCATATCAATGTATTCTTAATATCCTTATTTCATTTGAAATGATCTAATTTGTTTATATTTATTGACTTTTCTATCCCACTAATATATACTCCTTGAAGTAAGAACTTGATCTTTTTCATTCTTGAAATCAGGATTCTAAAACACTCACATAGTAGGCATTTGATTCTTAATTAAGTCATAATCTCCAAAGTTTCAGAAGATCTTTAGACTTTATTGTCTGGGGGTGGTAGGTATTATGAAAAAAAAGCATTCCTTATAATGTTTGAAATATAATGTGTTGAAATGATAAAGCCTGGATATTGGAAAGAATAAGAACTGGCTAGAACTGACCTTCAAAAATCTGTATTAGTCTGACAAGCACAACTCTGAGCAATATTATTAAGCATTACTATTACGTCAGCAATTTCTTATGTGGGTTTTAGTTAGGGTTCTGTGGTTTAGAAGACATGTGATTGCAGTTGCCAGATGTAAGGCATGCTAACCCTTCTGTTCGGTTATTTTTCAGGGTACAGCTCGCAGAAAGAAGAAGGTGGTACATAGAACAGCTACAGCTGATGACAAAAAACTTCAGAGTTCTCTAAAAAAACTAGCTGTGAATAATATAGCTGGTATTGAAGAGGTATGATCACTTTGTAATTGTTAAATTAATGTGGACAAATAGCACATTTACAAATATCCACACTTTTAAAATGTAAAATATCAGGTTAGAAGAATCTGATATTGTCACTCAGATGTCTTTGATAGACTGTAGCTGTTGAATTTGCTTATTGTATAAAAGAGGATGATCATCCAAAAAATAATTTTAGTAGACAGTTAAGGAATTCATACTTTTCAGACTAAAGGTATTTCTATATTTGACAAAATTATGGAACTCATCTTAAATTTTAATATAAAATAAGATATTTTTCTAATAATATAGAAATAAAGAACCTCAATGATTTTGTCAAATAAGGTGGGCTTTTTTCTGTAAGAGCACCATTCTACTCTATGAAGTCTCTAATTATTTCCTCAATCAAGAAGCTCTAACAATAACTTTTTGTGAATTAGATTTTTTACAAGTCCTCTTTCAAAAATTTTTGGTTAAATTTTTTTTATCATTTTTATTGTATTTTGGTGATACTATTCAAATATGAAGCCAAAGATTGATGCTATTTCAAAAGACACTCAAAAATTATAGTAACATCAACTATATGTGATCTGTTACCATCTAGATCCATTTCTACCTAATGATTCCATTTCTGATAGTTACCAAAGTTCAAATTTTTACTGCTACAAGTTAGATTTAATTATATCATTGTTATGTGTGGTACCACCTCACTAGAGGAAAAAAAAAGTACCTGCCTTATATTCTTTCTTATTGAGCACCTACATGCAGAATTCATTATTTGCACCATTATATATAAAAGAAATCCTCATCAGTGTTTCCAAGGACATTGCTGTTTTTCCTTTTTCAGATCTTATTTCAGGTATTATTTTCTCCGAGAAGCCTTCCTGGTAGCCCAAGTACACATTTGTGCAAAAAAGGTTTAAGTGCCTTTCCTGTGTGCCTCATAATGCCCTGCATTTACTTTTATTATAGCATTTATTAAACTGAACTGTGAAATCCTTTTTGTTGGTATTGCCAATATAATTCTAACTTTTTCAGGAGTTACAGCTCCAGAATATCACAGAAAATTAATGGTACATAGTAGGCATGTATACATTCTCATTGTGCATACCATGTACATATTATCTTTCAACCGTAACAAACTAGTTGTACAGAGAAGATATCAAGTAAGATAATTAACAATGCAAAGTAATAGCTGTAAAATTTCTGAATATTTGAACTTAAGATGGGGAGGATTTTTCCTTTTTGTCTTTTTCCTCTTTCTAAAATTGATATTTTGAGAGAGAATATATTTTTACTTTATATAATGCTTTTCAGATCTAAAATAATTTTATTTAGAAATATCTATTATGCTATATATAATCTGGTTTCCTCAAACATTCTTTTGTTACTATATTTAAAGTAAAATTTTTTTCAACTTTTTTAAAGAAAATTATGACACACTTGGTTTAAAAACATCTATTGGGGAAAAAACTATTGCATTAAATGTATACATTATTGCTTCTCAGCCTTTTGGCTAAGATCAAGTGTAAATGTATACATGAAAACATGTACAGTTTTCAAAAACACTAAGATGAAAAAATATGTATGTCTTAGATGAAACACTCCAATTACAATTTTGTTATTTTTAATTTGGGATGTTTTAAACTTGTTTCACAGTGCTGAACTCTGAAGAATATACTCTTTTTGTTTTTTGGCAGTTTAAGAAGAGCAGGTAAAAACCTTTAAAAAGAGAAGACACTATTGCCAAAAGTAATATTACTATGTTTTCTATACTAAGACTTTTAAAATATCAAAAAAGTAGAAAGTACTAAGTTTTATGTGTGAGGAGCAGGGAATCAGTGGTGGGTTTCAAAACTCATTGAATGTACTTTGCCAAGTAAAGTTCTAATCTTACTTTCTTGGCTGTTAGTATTGGTTCCCCCACCCCCACCCAAAGCTTAATTAAGTCCTCTTCAGAAACTTTACAAACTGGAGAACTGTTTGTATTGAGACAAGTTTCTCTAGTCTTTCATGTATTCACTAGTTTGTTGATTTGCTGGAATAATTATAATCGTATGTAGATTTCTCTTATGTGTTACCAGACAGATAAATCCAAAGCTGAAAAAAAGTAAAGGGCAGGGGGATGTCACAGACTGTTTAATACAAAATCAAGTAAATAATCAGGTTTTAGGAAGGATTTCCTAGATGAACTCCAGGAGTGTAACCCAGAACCAAATGTCTGGAAATGTTTTATGTTCTACGACATTTGAAGATACTTGGATGTGCTTCTTATTTGTTAATCTAGTTAGACATGGTGACTATGCTGTTACCTTTTTTCCCCTGATAACATGAATCTATCAACAATAGGATCTGTTCCACTTCTCAGAAATAATTAATTTTATCAAATTTCTTTGGTAAAAAAAAATCAACAAAAATCTGAATTTCTGATTCAGGTGGCCTAGTTGTTTCATGGAGTTTTACTATAATATATTCAGAGGACTGCTTCTGTCTTAACTAGTGTATAATTCTGACTGTATGAAACCTTCCCTGTCTTCCCAGGCATAATTAATCAACCCTTTTTGTGTACTTCTTCCACTGCCCTTAGTTTAAATTACTCTGCTATAATACATTTATTACTTCATATTGTGGAGTATAATGGCTATTTATTAACCAAGTAGTCTGTTTTCAGTAGTTAATAATGGACTTGATAGTAGGAACCATGCTTATTTATTATTTATAGCATGCCAACTCCCATGAAGAAATGTCTTGGACTTACTAAGTTTGAGATACTTTGAGATACTGATAACTCTAGGAGGAATTATTCCACAAGAAGTTAGTCATAGGGAGCTGGAGCTCAGGAGAAAGCTTATGGCAGTAATTCTACACATAAATTTAACTGTATATATTTTCCTCTTCCTGGTTCGTATTTTTCCTGAACCACTAGTACAGAAGGAAGACCTAAAGTTATTTGTTGGCCCTTACCACAGTTCCTTCTTCCTCCAACTAGAGCCTCAGGTGCCAATAAGTGGACAACTCTGCGTACAGGGGAGTAAAAGGGAAGCACCATGGCCCATTCACCTTATCATTCCAAAGCAGCCTTACTTCATCTTTTAATTTTCTGTTGTCTTGTTTTGTTTTCTTATTGTATTTTTATTGTGGCATTATACACGCAGACACACACACACACATACATACATACGTACATACATATATATATATATATATATATATATATATACTGTATATAACAAAATTTGCTATTTTAGCCATTTTAAAAGTACAATTCAATGGCATTAATTACAATCACAATGTTGCACAACTACCACCATTATCTTTTTCCAAAATTTTTTATTATCCCAGATAGAAACTCTATACCCATTAAGCAGTAATTCACCATTTCCCTCTCTCTCAGCCCCTGATAGTGTCTGACCTACTTTCTGTCTCTGGATTTGCCTGTTGTAGATATTTGATATAAGTGGAATCATACAATATTTGCCCTTTCATGTTTTTTTACTTCACTTAGTATAATGTTTTCAGGGTTCATCCATGTTATAGCATGTATCAGAACTTCCTTTTATAGCTGAATAATATTCTATTGTATGGATAGTACCATATTTAATACATTCATCTGTTGATAAACATCTTCTTAAAATAGTTCCCACCTCAATATAAATGGTTATTGGTATTGTAAAGAATTTTAATTATATAGAAAATATGAAGAATATTAACATTCACTCATAATACTATTACCCAGAAATAACTGTTTCCTGTTTTTGAATGCATATATTTTTATGAATATATATATCTGAGACTAGTTAAGATGTACAATTTGGATTCCTTTTTTTTTTTTTTTCAGATAACATTATATTGTAAAAATTGTTTCACATCATTAAAATACTCTCCTTAATCATCAGTCTAAATGTCTACATATTTCTCTATATAGATATACAATAATTTAACATTTCTTTATTATAGATTGTAATGCTTTAATAATAAGAGAATCACATGTTGGACTTTTATGTATATAAATAGTTAACCTTCATCTCTGATTTTCTTCAGATAGATTTTTGGAAATGCAGCTACTGGCTAAAAGAGCATAAACATTTTTAGAATTCTTCATATTGCCAAATTGCTTTTCAGAAAGGGTATGCCATTTTACACTGTGTACATCATAGCTGTAGAGAATATCTCATCAGACTTGCCACCAGAGCATAAGAGGCCTGAAAATTAAGTTTGCAAACTCATTCTAGAAAAAAATGCTACACAACTCACTGCTGAATATCATTGTGGCCACCTTCAAAGCACTCCCCTTGAGAAGCTATGCACCAATGCCAGCGCCAAGTCCACCCTTCTAAGCAATTTTGGAACTTTTTTTGGAATGGCCATCACAGCCATCATCGTATTACCCTTGATGTCCTAAATGTCATCAAAATGTCTTTCAATATTTCCAGTAGTTCTTTGCAATATGTCTTTGGGTAAAGAAAAAAGTCATTGGTGGCCAGATCAGGTGAGTTGGGAGGGTGTTGCAATATAGTTACTTCTTTACTGGCTAAAAACTCCCTCACACTGAGACAGTGTCCTGTGAACTGATATATTATGATGCAAGAGCCATGAGTTGTTGGCGAAAAGTTTGGTTCATTTTCGTCTAACTCTTTCATGAAGTCTTCTTGGCACTTCCAAATAGTCAACTTGGCTGACTGTCCTGTTGGTACAAATTCATCATGAACAATCCCCTCTGATATCAAAAAGGTTAGCAACATTGTTTTGACTCTTGATTGGAATTGACGGAACTTTTTGGTTGTGCAGAATTGGCTGACTTCTATTGTGCTATTGTGCACTTGGACACTTTGTTTCAGGGTCCTATTGGTACACTATGTTTCCTCACCAGTGATAACACAGCTCAAAACATCATCATATCTCTCTTTTAAAAAGGTCTTGGCAAACTTCAACTCTCCTTTGCTTTTGTTCATCGCTGAGCTCCTTCAGGACCATTTTTGCACACACCTTTCTCATGCCAAGATACTGAGTTAAGATTTTCCTTTTTTTGATGTTTACTGGGTCTGCTGTGTTCACAGTCAGCCAACGATTTTGACACACAATTAAATGAAGTTTTGCAATGTTTTCATCAGTTCTGCTCTTAACTGGCCACCCTGACCTCTTCATCAGTGACCTTTTTCTCTCCTCTCAGAAAAACGTTTAATCCATTTGTATACTTAACGTTTTCTTCATGGCATTATCCCAATAAACTTGGACTAATTTCTTCCTGATTTCACTTCCACTCTTGCCAAGTTTAACAAGAAATTTAATACTTGATCGTTGCTCTAATTCAAGCTCCAATGATCTCATGAAGGCACACAAAAACAAATAGCAGGCATTCCACTTTTGGGTGCCCCCTCTCCTTAGAGAGCTTTTCCTCTTTCCCATAAACTTCTGCTTAACCTTTAAAAAAACAACAACGAATGCCACTCAGCAAAACACTGCCACACGTCAACATAAACTCAGCTGTGAGACACTGATAATGCCAAGGGTATAAAACCTTACCGAGTTGTTTGTACAGTGCTGCCAGTGTAAGCACATGGTGGCAAGTTTGTGAACTTAATTGTCAGACCCGGTGTCAGTGTAATGACAGCTGTTAGTTTTAGCTTATATTGCTAATAGGTTAGACTTCATACTAGCCTTTAGAAATAATCAGTTGCTAAGCTTATGAAGGATTGAACGAGAAAGATACTTATGGGAGTGTGTACAAAATATAATCCTCAAAATATGACATCCCTTAATCTCCTAAAACCCCAGTTTCTTAAGTGACTGCTTTTTAAAATGGCTATTATTTCCACCCATTGAGATATAGGAGAAAGGCAATAAAAATTAATTTTCTGATAAATATTTAAGTGCCACTACTTACAAGAAGTAGTGTCAATAAAACTTGATTTTAAGACAACCATAAGTTCTCAGAACTGCAGCTACCTGGCCTAGTGGGGACTTGAATACAAAAAAAACAAAACAAAACATCAAAAAATTTAAACCTCCTCTCTGAACCTAGAGGGCAGTTACCAGCAAGAGCTATGGAGTCAAGTGTAACTTTGTGAGTCTCCTGTAGATCTAAAAACTTGTTGCTGTATTATAGGAATTAAACAAGCATCAGATTTACCAGATAGAAGGCTGCTGTAATCAAAGTGTACCCTACTCAGAAGCCAGCAAAGGCAGGAATTTTTAAAGTTTTGATAGGAGTATAAGGGTACCACCCAGCAGTTGCCAGGAATAACTTAAAATGGCTCTAAATTCTGTAGGGCTGTCAGGCTGAGTCTGAAAGGCCAGAACAATAGGAAAAGTCAGGTGGTTCTGGGCATCTTCATTACTGGTACTATTTTTAAACCTTGAGATGACTTCTCATCTAGCATTTGGATGCTGACGTCCAATGACATCCATGACTTTAGAATAAATTGTGTAGGAGGGGGTGTACTATGTCTGGTAAGACATGGTTTCTGATCTCAAGTTCACCTGGTAAGGTTAAAGACGAAAGCACAATTTTACTACCATTCAGTTTAATTGCAATACCCATGAAGTGCAGAAGGTGCATAAACCACCTTAAAATTTCACAGAGAAAGAAGCATCTGACCCAAGACTTGGATAAATGGGAATTTGCAAGGTGAAGAAACAATAAAACGTTCTTCTAAACAGTGAAAACTGCATATGTAAATGCACTGCATGAGGACAAAATACTTTCTAGTAACTATAAGTTGTGTTAGTATTGTTAGAGTTAAAAATAAGAGCAAGGGCACCTGGTGTTTTGTACTAGGGTCTCAAAAATGCCTCCTCCATTGCTCAATTAGCATACTTTACATTCAACTACCTGTTAAGTGGAAAAAACATTTTGACATGCAGGGACTATTTGACTGAAAAAGGGACCCATTACTTGTCTGCTCCTTGTTCTTATACTATATGCAGACTATATGACTTATTTAGACCAAACATCAGGAAAATCAGTGGAAGAAGTGAATTCTCCATATGAAATGCATATAAGTTGCTTTGTGAATTTAACAGGTTCTTTATCCCTTCTTTTGCCTCTGAAGTGGGGGAAGTGTCTTAACTAATCAGCCCAACATTTTATCCTTTTATAGTTTCTAATATAAAAGCTTGTGTCTAGAGCCTTATATAACCATGTCATTTGCTCAGTAGAGAGGAAGGAATGTTAGAAATAAAACATTGTGACCTTTCTAACTTCTAGTATTTCATTCTCTCTTCTAAAATTAAACTCTCCACCCCTTGCTGTACCTTTTTATTCATGAAACTACATCTTTTATACAACCCCATTTAAAACAGCCGTTAATAAATTTATTTCTGTTTCAGTCTGAGATGGAATTCATCATGTTTTTCACACTAAACTCAACATATTTCAAACTACAAAGACCTACATCAGCATATAAAATGTAACAATATTTAGCTGTTGGAAAAGAAGGAAAATTGAACAGAAGGAAAATTTATGAATTTGTTTATTCTTTTTGGCCTCTTATTTTGTAGCCAGGAAGATACATATTATCCATATATCTGTGCTGTTTTCCTTCTGCATTTTCCATTTAGCCTGTATTCTGAGATAAATAATTCTCTAGCAAGCTTTTTCATGGGGCATTGAATTGAATTTTTATAGGTAAATAAACATTTAAAAGAATACGATGACATCATAGGAAGGAAACCAACGTTGGGAAACCCAGGTTCAACTTCTGGGTTTGCATATAACGAGCTAATTTGTCCTTGGGTATGTTGCTTAGCCAAGAGCTCTTGTCTTTAGTATTTACTTCTTTAACAACAGATTGGAACTAGAAGAACTCAAGTTCAATAAATATAGGGCCTTTAAAAAAATGTATGGCCTGAGTTTTTGGGAGCAATATTGATTTGATTTCAAATCTGTGATTTTAGGCTATAAATTTAAAAAATCTCAGATTCCAACATTGAAACTCTGTTCATACCTGCAAGTATAGAAACACTATTAAATGACATAGTTGAGTCTTGGTTTGGAAAATATAGCCCTTTTATTTGTTTTCATATTTTTTAAGATTTATTTTGAGAGATGGGGGGAGGGACCAGAGCAGTCTCCATAATTGTACATCATTAATTGTGACATGGTTTCATTCCACACAGGTGGATGTGGGAGCATGTGGGGCAGAAACTGAACCAGGGATTTCCTGCATGGAAGGCTAGAAACTTCGCTGCTGACCCATCCCTGCAGTTACCAGTTCAGCATATGGGTTTGCATGGGCCAAGGCCAAAAATTGAATTCTGGACCTCACAATTGTGAGGCAAGCCCTCAAACACTGAGCTATCCCGTCATTGCCGAATGTTTATTCTTTTCCCAAACAAAAATTAGTGATTCTAGGATACATCCAGAGCAACATCTCATTTCGTGTCCACTATGCTACCTCCTCAAGCCATTTTGCTCCCAGATTTTTAGCCACTTTAACATTAAACTTTTCTAACTTAACTAATTACCTTCAGAACTATATAATTAATCTTTTCTAGAGTTGATATTAAGTATTTTTAACTCACCATATTTGGTAGAATAGATGGTTTGAGTGCTTACTGTGTGATATATGTAATAGAACTTAAAGTACAATACTGAGAGGAAATGATATAGAATTGAAATAGTGATTTTTGTCAGAAAAAAATTTGGGAAGTTATTTGTGGGGTTTTGTTACAGTTTTCTAGGGGATTTTCCTTTATTTTCTCTGTGTTCCAGGTCTTACCTGAAATTTAGAAGCCCCTTTCTTCCCATTCCTTTCTGGTGCTATCGGTGGTAATCACCTCTGAGAAGAAAAGCCCACTTCCACTGACTGGAGAGCACTCAGCATCTCTGCTTGATTGTGACGAGGGCAGTGTTTGGATGGATCATGAAATGCTTCTAAAATTAACCAAGTGTTGAATCCCTTAAGCTTTTTATGTAATAAATGTTACCACCAAGTTAATTTATCCAGTGGAGTCAGCTACATAGTGGAATCACTTTATTTACACATGTAACTTAGGCAAATTCAACTCTACTAAAACATAGAAAAAGAAAAACATTTTAAATAGCTCATGTTCAACCTTTTCAGTAAGTCCCTGGCAATGGATGAAATAAAATCTGAAACAGTCAATTCATATTGGCGGAAGCTATAGAAAGTATATGAAGATGTTTTTAAAGGGTTTTCAGTAATTAATAAAGCATGCTGAAGTGGCTAGAAAAGTGGGTGGGAGAGCTTCTTTGATATTTACAAAGGTTACTGAAGGGTGTTGAGAGTTAGAGGAACTGAGAAAATCCTCTACAAAGAATGACGAGAGTAAGAAATTTTTGTAAATTTAGTAAAACACCTGATTGATTACATTTCTTGAGTATTTATGGATTTTCAGTGTTTATTTTTACCATACTATATTATTCCATTATAACCTGTCTCTAAGTGAAATGCTGGCCCACCAAATGGTATTGGTATCAGATTTAGTTTGATAGTGTGAATTGAGGAAGGTAATGGGTATTTCCTTAAGCTAGTTTTTGGCTGATACTTTTTTAAAGAAAACTTGGTCATGAACTTCTTTCTGATAGTAGAAGTCTTTGAAATCAAAATCTAGGTTCTTTGACCATCCTAGTCATTTGTGCCATCTACATCACTTTACTTTGTTGCTTAGATCTTTTTCCACCCATATGCACTGCTTAGATAATTACTACCTTGGGATCATATAACTACCAAGTAAACATAATTGGCTAAATTGTTTTTTTTCTAAAGATACTTTCTGCTCCGCACAGCCCCACGCCCACCTGTGGAATGAAACTATATCAAAAACTAATAACGTACAACTATGGAGATTGCTCTGGGCCTTCCCCCTTCTCTCTGTCTCTGTCTCTGTCAAAAAAACAATAAAAATAAATCTTTAAAAGATACTTTTAGTTGTACCTAATATGTAAAGTACATTTTTCTCTCATGATCGTACAGGTAAACATGATTAAAGATGATGGGACAGTTATTCATTTCAACAATCCCAAGGTCCAAGCTTCCCTTTCTGCTAACACCTTTGCAATTACTGGTCATGCAGAAGCCAAACCAATCACAGAAATGCTTCCTGGAATATTAAGTCAACTTGGTGCTGACAGCTTAACAAGTCTTAGGAAGTTAGCTGAACAGTTCCCTCGGCAAGGTAGGTATCTCAATTTAGTACTGTATCTCTTTTTCTCTGAACCTTAATTAAGGACCTAGTGATTTAAAAGGTGTTTCAGTTTACACTGGAAGGATTTGCCTGTAGGTATATTTTACTTTTGTAAAATTTGCATGCTTATAAATTTCTTAGTTTGTTTCTTTAATAATAATGCATTGTGGCAAAGAGAATATTTGGATACGTTTTGATGGTAATATAGAATGTTGAGAGTAATTACCTACCAGGAAAATGCCAGGATCACCAGGCTACATTTTGTAAACAGTCTATTTGATACTCACTTCTGACTAATGACAAGAACATAGTGTTATCACAGAATTATATTTTTGTTTAATATAGTTTATTATACTGTAGATGCAGCAACCATATGTTCTGAATTTCCAAGATAATTCTGGTTTCAAATGCGTCTTGGTCACCCCTAAAAATCAAAGAGCCTGTTATTTCACTGCTGATATTACATAGATATTTTGTTACGCCAAGAGAGATGGAAAAAATATTGAATATTCATTTTTACTTGGAGAATGTGTAATTTGGAGAATAAATTAATTGTAATGTCTTTTTTATTTAAACTAATCTGAATTACTCCATTTTGCATACAAATTTTACCATCATGCCCATTGAAATTGCCAGCTATATTTAGTGTATATCTAATGAAGTTAAAGTTTTGTTGATCTTATTATTAAGTAAAAAAATATGGCATTAGATTAGACAATATTTAGCTTTTTCTGTGCAACTATTAATAACTAATAAGATTTAGACAGGGAAGAGGATAAACAGTATAAAATGTCTGTAGCTGTCTTTGTTCTCAATGACTCATTATAAAACAAACATTTTGTAGTGTTGGATAGCAAAGCACCAAAACCAGAAGATATTGATGAGGAAGATGATGATGTTCCAGGTAAGTGATACTTACTTAGTTACAAGATTTTTAGCATTCTTCTAATCTCATTTAATTCATTGTATAATGACTTAACAGTTTTGGGTTTATGGTGAGCTTGTGAAATTAAATTGATTCACAATATTGTGGCTATATAATCTAACGAAAAAAAACTTAGAATCAGAAATTGTCACACAAAGCTCTGCTGCCTACATTTATTTGGAATCACTGTGATTGTAAATTTGTATGGTTATTGTTATAACTTTTCTGTAGGAATTTCAATTGTCATATGAAAATGCTATTCACCTTAGTAGTTTGTATAGATAAAAAAGTCTTAACATTTCCTTAGGATTACTGTTTTAAGCAGAAATATGAAGTATTATTACCAGTAGTGAAATGCTGCCAGTTCATTTCTGCTCCTTGTCATGTATATATTGAGGCTAATTCTAGTAGAAATAATTTTGTTTTAATAGGACTATAAGTTAGGAACTTTATTTACCTCATTTTTTGTTATTTTTAACTCATGTTATTTTTCTTTTTAGATCTCGTAGAAAATTTTGATGAGGCATCAAAGAATGAAGCTAACTAAAGTTTCTTCTGGTTTCTGGAAGCCGTCATGGACTAGATTTTAACACATCAGTTATGTGGTTCCAAAGTTTTACAGACATGGAGAACATTAACTGTTACTAGTTCAGTAATATAAATATTTTGTATATTAATAATGCTGTTTGTTCAGCATTTTTCGGTCATTTGATTTTGCATTTTGCACTTCCCAGGATATGTTGTTCTTTTGGTCAAAATGCAAAGTATTGGTGCAGTTTGAGGGTGTTTTGATTTTTGATTCTTGGCTTTTTGTTTCATTTTTTTGTTTGTGGTATTTTTGGTGTGTGTGTTTATGTATGTGTGTGGGTATGTGTGTATACAGTGGAGAGCAAATTGGAAAACAGTTCTATTTATCCTCTTTCGTCCCCTAATAGAAATAAAGCAAATCTTTACATTTGTTACTTTTTTTTTTTCATAAGAGTACACAGAATTAATGAAAAACGTATACCGTATTTTTCGCTCCATAAGACGCACCTGACTTGCCTGGACCCACTCTCCTTCCATGCAGTCCCTGCTTTCTGATCTGGCTGCAGGCTTCCCCACGGCATCATTAAGGTCCCCAATGTGCACTCTTCTTTGCAGTATTCGCTCCATAAGACGCACACACTTTTCCCTCCACTTTTTGGGGGGGTAAGGTGCGTCTTATGGACTGAAAAATACGGTATATTAGATATCAAATCTGAGGAGATTTATCCTTGGATGTTGGTTTTAAGTTGCTTAGTTAATGTATCTTTCATACATTTCTCTGGGTTTAAAGTGTCTTGAGATATTTTTACCAGCTCCATGCTGGTATAAGTGGGTAGCATATCTTTGGTACAGTTGCCTTAGATTCACTTATCTAGTTGGACCCAGAAGAATTTCTTCTACTAGCTTTCTTTCTAAAGGCCTTTATTTGCCTCTCCTTTTGGGCTCTAACTGGCTTGGTCAGCCTTTGGTAATGCTCTTTCTCATCTTCCACCTACCCTTAGAAGGATGTTCTCCGTATAGAGATAAGTGAGTTCCTAATCCTTCTTTTTATAAGATTTTATTCCCTCTGCTTGAGGAATAACAGCTCCATCTTCAACTTTTTTATTTCCCCCTTGATTTTACAGTTTGGTAGATTTCAAACTGGAGTACCTAGCATGTGTTAGTTAAATAATTTTATGCCAACCTTATCCTATATCCTAACTGTTCTTAATAGCAGATGCAAAAATGCCTCTTTTTCAGCCAGGTTGGAATTGGGAATATTTTTGAATCAGAAAAAAGGCCATAGACTCATTCCCCAGCACAAATGCACATTCTATGAAATGTTATTGATCCCAGGGGAATTTCTTTAACCACCCTCCTAATCTTGGCCTTGAACCTACCTCTTGATTGGATTTTACTGTTATTGCTATTCATAGCATCTTCCTGCATGCTTACAATGCTTTGGGCAGAACACTGGTAAAACATGATATTTATTTTTCACCTCCTTTCAGAGGGCTTGGAAGTAAGTTGCATTCTTTCATTCAAGTTTCCCTCTTGCTGTCTGATGATAAAAGTTTGCATTTTGCTATATAAGCATTTGTTATAGCCAATATTTAAGGATAAGATTTAGAAAATCTTATCGTTTCCTGGCCCATCATAAACTATGGCTTAACCTTGTAGGCTGCCAACTTTTGTTTCAAACTACGTATCTTTATTTGATATCTAAAATGCACGACCAACAATATATCAAGGCATCTATAGGCACAAAGGCAAAGCTCTTGTGTTTTTTTCATCCAGACACCTCAATTTATTTTATAAATGTGTTCATTATCCTGTTATGTTTTATATAATATATGGACTTAATTACAAAATAACTAATAAAATAACAAAAGAGGATATTTCCTCTTGTGCTTTTCTTATTATTGGCTACAGAATTTCTTTCCTTTCATATTATATTTCCCCTCTACTCCACTCCCCCAAGTGAATGTCAGCCCAGTCTATGTGGAATGTTTCATCCATTGTTAGATCAGTAGCTTTAAATGGTCTGCATCAGTGGTATCTAACTGGCTTCCCTGGGCCACAATGGGAGAATTGTCTTGGACCACACATAAAATAATACTAACAACAGCTGATGAGCTTAAAAAAAAGTTTGCAAAACAATCTCATGTTTTAAGAATTTGTGTTGGACATGACTGGTCTGCATAGTTCAGAATTCTGTTCCCCAAGGGGCACATTGTGGGAAAGAGGGGTTTGGGAGGACATCATGTTGTTAGGGACATGCAAGAGGTAGTATAGCAGAAGAAAAAAAGAGCACATACCTGGAAGACAGGAGACTGGGTGCTAGTCCAGACTCCTGTATTTGCTATTGTGACCCTGGGCAGGTCACATGTTTACTTTAAAATTCATTAGTCAAATGAGATGTTTCTAAATCTTAACATTTCTTCTGCTCCTATACTTAGAAGCTTCTGTCTGGAAATTTTCAAGGTGATTTTATTACCTTTTTAGAGATGTTGGTTTTTATCAATACCCATAAAGCTTTTTGTGGTATATGCATCTTCCTCTTTTAACTATTCACCCAGATGAGTTTTGGTCAGTATTTCCTTTTATCCAGTTGACAACTCAATAGCTGGCCTGTCTTGTGTGTAATAAGCCAGTATTCTTTTTTAAAAAGTGTTTTCATAACTTCCACTGTCATGGACAGAGCATATAGAGATTCTGACTGAACCCAAATAAATGTTCCTGCCTTCAGAGTGATTAAGCATAAGTAAGAATATGGATGACACTTGTAAATTGTAGTGTTCTTGGTATAAATATGAGTTATATAGTTTTTAAAGACTAGGGGAAGCCAGGATGGCTCAGTGGGTTAAGCGCTTGCTTTGCAGCCCTGGGGATGGAGGATCCAGTCCCGGCCCGTGTAGACCAATATGCTGAACTGGGATGTGCCTCCCATGCAGGAGGCCCCCAGCCCAGGTCCCACCCTGCACAGCCTCCACCCACCTGTGTGGAACGAAAGCATGTCAAAAACTGATGACGTACAACTATAAAGACTGCTTTGGGCCTACCCCCTTCTCCCCGTCTCTCTGTCCCTGTCAAAAAACAAAATCTTAAAAATATATATATATATGAAGTAGTTACTAAACAAGTACTTTTTATTAAGGTATTTATTGCAAAGATAATCATAGAAGCATTTTCTGGGGGAATTCACCTTAAATTTTGGGACTAATCCAAGAAATATCTGCCAAAAAATTGATTCTCTAAAAGGGTCTTAATTTTTGTGGTTAGGCTGTCCATTTTTGTAAAGCTCCTCATCTGTTTTGGGAAAGCCCAAATCAAATAGTTGGGACCTTATATTTGTTTTATCCTTATTTTTCCTATTAAGTAATGGTTTAAGAATACGTCAAGCACCTTGATTTGTTAAGTAACTAGTATTTATGGAATTCTATTAAATTAATAAGCCTACCATGTTCTGGTGAAAATCCATATTGGGATGTGTCTGCTTTATTTCTTTGTTTTAATTCAGTGTTTACCCCTAAGTATGCTATATATCCATAAATAAAATGTCATAAGGCATAGCATGGTACAATTGGAAGTGCACAGGCTTTTAGATAGAAATCAGTTCCATTATCTACCATGCTGTAACTTGTAACAGGGATGCTGCAATGCACAACTGCAGGGGCCACCATTCGTATTTGTTGTGTTCCAGGGGGTGCCATTTTCATATAACACAATGTGAATAGTGCCTCTGTAAGAGTGCAGTGATGGCCTTCCTCTCTGAGTGTTTTCTCCCCTGTAAAACGGTGCCTGAGTTAAACAGGGTTTCTTAGAACCACCTAAATGATTACAATGAAGATGAAAGATAGTGTGTTATCTCCCAAGCCATGACAAAAAGGAGATGGTTCTATGCACAGCAAGGCTCCTTTCTACACTGACACTCCAGTTCTACCTGCATTGCTCTGCCATGTAGAGTTTGCCTGGATTTATCATTTCCTCCTCATTGGACTTGCTTATGATTCACTCCCTCCAGTCTTTACACAGGAGCCAAACAATCTAAATTTCACACTGAACATGTCATACCCAGTGATGAGGCAAGGCCGCCACCAATGAATACAACTTGCAGAACATGATCCCTGCAACAAGATCCGAAGTAGCTGAGTTAACCTGCACTGACCAATGGACAGTCCCTCTGAGCCCAGATCCCAGTGTGTCCTTCCTTCTCTCAGGCCAGAGACTTACTTGGTGAAGACAGAGGGATGCTTCCAGTTGTTTTGCTAAGCCCCACAAAATATACAAGTGTATGATAAAGAAGCAGTCATCATTTCACTACTTTTGACAAAATTGTTCCAAAAGCTATTGAGATGCAATACCAATGAATAAAGAGCTGCCACAATAACATATTTCTGTTTCAAGCTTCCATTCCTTTGCACATATTTTTACAATAGTACAATAAATATTGAGGTTATTTGATTTTTTTAAAGTACTTTTCCCAAGTAGATCATGAGCACCTTGATGGCACAGTGTGTCATACATCTTTTATCCCCAATATCTAGCATAGTGCCCAACATGTAGTCTACTCATGACCATAACTAACACTGAATGCTTACTATTTGAACAGTTAATTTAACAGCAGCCCAGTGGGGCAGATATTATGAACATATTTCCTCTTTTAAAGAGTAACAAAAAATAGTTTAGGAAAGTTGCCAAAGGTCACACAACTAATTGAGAGAATCTGGATTCTAATGTAGATCTACAAAATTTCACAGTCTAAACATCACCCATACCAATCACCAAATGTTTATTGGCATGAAAATTATGTCTTATTGCCTCTTGACAGATAACCTCATCAAATATCACTCAATATTAGCCTGAAAATAGGATTTGTAATTTTTGTATATATTCAGGAGTTGACTTTTATAAACTTAAGTGGATATTTTGCATACCTGTGATAGGATTTTTTTTCTTTAAGATTTTGAGAGAAATTGAGAGAGGGAGAAGGGGGAAGAGCCCAGAGCAGTCTCCAGCTGTATATCATGTGACATGGTTGCACTCCACTCACGTGGATATGGGGCTGTGTGGGGTGGGAATCAAACCACCAGGAGTTCTGCATGGGAGGTGAGAACTTTCACTGGAGAGCCATCATGGTGATTCCTGCCCTGTGTTGCCCCACATCCATCTGTGTGGAATAGAACCATGTCACAACTATTAATAATAATTATATACAACTATGGAGACTGCTGTGGGCCCTATCTCCATCTCTCACCTCTAAAAATTGGTAAAGAGAAAAGAAACATGGGGATGCCTGGGTAGCTCAACAGGTTTGAGCATTTGTTTTCCAATTGAGAGATCCAGGGATCAAATCCCAACCTCAGCTTGTGCAAACCCATATGCTGAACTGTGGTGGTGCAGTTTCTCACCTCCCATGTGGGAGGCCCCCAATTCAGTGCCCAACTCATGCAGCCCACATCCATCTGTGGGATGAAACAACTAATAATGCTAACTATAGAGACTGCTCTGGGCCCTTCCCCCTTTCTCTCTCACCTTTCAAAAACAATAAAATAAAAATAAGCTAATAGATGTAGACGGAATGATAGAAAAATCATATTTCAACCATCACTGAAAGAACTGATTCACACAAGGCCTTTCGAAAGATGCTAACAATTAGGTGAAAGGGTATTATTTGGTACCAAAGTACAAGTGTATTTTCATAGATTGCTTGTTTATGCATATTGTAAAGGTGTGTGTGCAGGAGGGTGGTGATTAGCACCATTTTAAACAAATGATCATAGAATCATTACCAGTAGGCCAACTTGACATTATGTGTCTCGCAATGTAATGCAACAGTATTAACTCTGAAATAGTCTCGCCAAAAATGTTTTAACCTAAATTTAACCAAACCTTTACACTTCTACTTTATAAGACTCCAGATAATCCAGAATGTGGGGTATTCTTTAAAACAATAGGCCTTGTCTTTTTAAAATCATCTTTGAAACTGTAGGGCAGGTGTTTTGGATTAAAAGAATGTAAGGAGCACAATAATCCAGATGCAGTGCCTGAACCTTGATTGAAAATTGATTCAGATAAAACTAAGACATTTGGGACAACTAGGAAAATTTGAATATGGACTGAATTATACATGATATTAAGGAATTGTTAAGTTACTAGGTATCGTAATGGTATTGAGGTTCTGCAAGTGAACATCCTATAAGGAGATTTATGCTAAAATACTTAGGTAAAGTATTTTGATATCTTCAATTTACTTTCATATAATTAAAATACACAAAGTGGGGACGCTGGGATAGCTCAACACACTGAGTGCTTGCCTTGCAACTGTGAGGTCCAGGGATCATCATATCCCAGCCCCGGCCCGTGCAAACCCATATGCTCAACTGCGGCACAACTGGTAGCCACCAGGATGGCAGCGAAGGTTCTGGCCTCCCATGCAGGAGGCCCCTAGTTCCATTCCTGCCCCATGTTACCCAGTGCCATCCATGTGGGATGAAACCATGTCACAACTAATGATGTACCACTATGGAGACTGCTCTGGGCCTCCCCGCATCTCTCTTACCTTCTCTCAAAAAATAAAATAAAATTTTTTTTTAAGATTTATTTTTACTGTTTCCTACAGAGAAAGACAGAAGGGGGAGAGCCCAGAGCAGTCTTCATAGTGGCACATCAGTAGTTTTCTACATAGTTTCATTCCACAAGTGGGTGAGGGGCTGTGCAGGGCCCAAACTGGCTGAGCACCTCCCCCATAGGAAGCTTGCCCCAGTGAGAACCAAATTGGGGCACACCCCAGTTCAGCATATGGGTCTGCACGGGCCAGGGCTGGGATTTGATTCTTGGACCCCGGGGCTGCAAGAGGAGTGCTTAACCCTCGGAACCATTCCAACATTCCCTAAAATAAACTTAAAATATATATATATATATATATATATATATATATATATATATATATATATATATATTTATTTATTTATATATTTACACACACACACAAAGTGACTAAGTCTAAATGTTGATTATTAAATCTAGGAAATTGAGTATATAGGTATATATTTAAACTTTTCTGCATGCATGAATTTTTTCCACAATAAAAAGTTTTGGGGAAAAAAGGCATAGTCTATTTTCAGGGGTTTCAGAGACTGAAGGAGGGGTTAGTAAATGTGAGTAAATTTGATGGGTGAAAAATGGTAGGGATTCTAACTTTAAAGCCTATCCTTTCCTTCTATGCTAATACTGTTATTTGTCTTATGTGTATGTATTACTTTATTACCAGCTAAATTGTTATACAGTATATGCAGAGACCAGCTCTTCTACATTGGTCTATTACTCATTTAACCCAAAACCTGTTCAATATATTTTTGTTGAGTGAATTCTCTATTAGCAATACTTCAATGTTTCACCATCACCAAAGGCCATTAGTCTGGCACTAAAAATTCTTTACTCCAGCCTCATCACTGACCAGATTTCCAAAATATCTGTTCCCTCTCTTGCCTCTATACTTTCCTAATTTCTGTTTCCTCTGCCTGAAATGACTCTTCTCTGATTGGCAGATGCATCTTACCATTATTCAGGACTCAGCTCAAATGTCACCTCCTCTGTATTCTCCTAACACTTTGTATGTAACTAAGCGTATCATCATCATCATCATCATCATCATCAACATCATTATCATATACACAATCACACACTATCATGAATATTATGAATCCTTACAACAATCCTTCAAGGAAGGTATTATTATCCTCTTTGTATAGATGAAATGACTACCGGTAGCTCAAAGATGTAAAGGGACTTAGTTTCATAGCTAGTAAGTTAATGAACCTAATTTTCCAAACCCAGGTATGCCTAACGCCAAAGTCCTTATAATTGTTTTTTCACCTGATTTTCTTAGGGGTAGAAGCTACCTGTAATTTCTTTTTCTTTCTTTCTTTTTTTTTTAATAAGATTTATCTTATTATTATTATTATATTATTTTATTGTTTTTGACAGAGAGAGAGAGAGATACAGATACAGAGACAGAGAGAACCCCCAGTTCAGCACATGGGTCTGCACGGGCCGGGGCTGGAATACGGTCCTGGGTCCCTGGTGCTGCAAAGTGAGTGCTTAACCCACTAAGCCATCCCGGCTTCCATATCTTATTATTTTTGGGAGAAGGTGGGAGAGAGAGAGAGAAGAGCCCATAGCAGTCTCCATAGTTGTACATTATTAGTTGTGACCTGGTTTCATTCCACACAGGTGGATATGGGGCCACAAGGGGTGGGAATCAAACTGGAGACATCTCTCATGGGAGGCAAGAACCTTAGCCACTGAGCCATCCCAACGGTTACCAGTTGCACCACAGTTAAGTATATGGGTTTGCATGGGCCTAAGCTGGGAATCAAATCCCAGACCTTGTGATTGTGAGGGAAGTGCTCAGTCACTGAGCTAACCTGGCATCCCTTGCAATTTCTTTTTATTTCTCCAGGGTCTATAATGTGCCTGGTGAGTAATAGGCACTCCACAAATTTTTTTTTTTTTTCTGGAAAAATGCTAGTGCACACAATGTGAGATTCTACATCCATCCATGTTTTTCTTTGAATATTTTCCACCTAAAATGCCCTGCCTTCTCTTTGTCTATTTCAACTCTACCTATCCTTTGAAAGGTCTCCTCTGTGAAGCCTCCCTGACTGTTACAGCCTACACTTATCACTTTCCCCACTGTTTAAATAGCCAGTGCACATATTTTGACCTTGGATTACATTCTGCCCTATATTGGGCTTGTACTGTCTTATCCATGGTTAACTTCTCAGAACAAGGACAGAACCTTCTCTTTGGAATGCCTCAGAGCAAATAATACAGGCCCAATCAACAGCTCATTGGTTGGAAGACTTCTTTCATCTAGAACCAAATAGCCTTTAGTAACACTGAGAGGTTACATTCAATTCTACACACTTCTGAGAGGGGCAGTCGAAATACTACTGATTAATAATCCTCACTGTGACATTGAACTGGAAAGTGTGATTTTTTTTTTCCTGAGGCACAATAAATCTACTATTAATACAGAATAAGGAATGAAACCTGGGGAACAAAACAAACTACCAAGAGTTCACCACCATAACTCCCAAGTTTCACTTTTAGTACCAAAATTCTCCATTTGCAACTCTAGATTGTGCTACTAAAATTCCCATATTTTATTCTGTGAACCCCAGATTCTAATATTGGACCTCCAGGTATACTCCGAGAATACCTGATTCTACTAATGGTAGTCCATATTCTAATGTAATTTTATACAGTTATTCCATTGGACTAAAGATTCTACTCTAGGAACCCAATAATTTATGTTTGGAATTCCAGGTTATATTCTGTGAGTCCCACATTCTCCTACTGGCCAGATTCCACTATTATAGCCCAAGATGGTACTTTTTGGAATTATAGCTTCTATTTTGACAATTCCAAATTCCATTCCCCAAATCCTAGATTTTAATATTCTAACCCCAGTTTCTATTGTCAAGGCCCAAGATTCTTGTATTGGAACTCCAGGTCTTATTCTTGGAATCACATGATCTACTTTTAGAACATCATGTTATACTCTCTGAACCCAAGATTTTAATATTGGACCTTACATTCTCTACTACAATTTAAGATTTCATTATTGGAATCCAAGTTTCCAATCTTGGAACTCAAGGATCTGCTTTAATAACTCTAGATTTTATTATTAAAACCCCAGGTCTTCATTTCCACAGAAGATTTTACTATTAAAACTCAAAGTTCCACTCTCAGAAAACAAAATTCTACTATAGGAATTTATACTTTATCTCTTAGAAACATGGATCCATTATTGGGATCAAACCTGAAGGTATAGAGTTGAGTATAAAGTTTTGGTAGTAGAATTTTGGACTCCAATTATTGAGATTAAATTAAGGTTCTTCATTTGGAACTTTAATTTCAGAAATGAATAATTTATATTTGGAACTTCAGGTTCTATTGTGTGAGCCCATCATTCTATCACTGAATATAAAGATTACCCAAGATGTTGCTATTAAAACTATCGTTTCTATTAGGGTAACTCCAGGTTCTATTTGTTAAATCTAAAATTTTGCCAATGGAATTCAAAGTTCTCTAGATTCTAGAATTTAGAAGTACTTACCATAGTGGTTAAAAGCATGAGCTTTGGAGTTACACTGTTTATGGTCAGACACCATCTCTGTGTTTCCCAGGTGTGTGACCTTTTGAAAGTTATTTAACCTTTCTGTACCTCAATTTCCACATTTGTGAAATAGGGATGATAATAATAGTACTCACCAGACTGTGTGTGTGTGTGTGTGTGTGTGTGTGTGTGTGTGCGTATGAGCACTAAATATAATAACAAAAGTAATACATGTAGAACAGTTAGAGCAATGCTTGACACATATTTAGCACTTAAACATTAGCCATTAACATTGTTACTATTGAAGGCTGTTTCTAATACTAATTTAACATGTTAATTCCACTTATAGAAATATTGTATGAAGGGTTCCACAGTGGTACCTCAAGATTCTCTACTGGAACTCTTTTTTTTTTTTAAAGATTTATTCTTAGTGTTTTTGACAGAGACAGAGACAAAGACAGAGAGAAGGGGGAGGGCCCAGAGCAATCTCCATAGTTGCATGTACGGTATTAGTTTTCTACATAGTTTCATTCCATAGGTGGGAGTGGGGCTGTGCAGGACAGAAACCAGCCCTGGGCCTCCCACATAGGAAGCTAGCCCCAGTAAGAACCAAATGGTGCACACCCCAGTTCAGCATATGGGTCCACATAGGCCAGAGCCAGGATTCATTTGGTCCTTGGGCCCCTGGGCTGCAAATGAGCACTCAACCTGCTGAGCCATCCCGGCATCTCTTCTACTGGAACTCTTAATGTGCTCTCTGAATCCAGTAAACTATACTTGTATTTCAGGCTAAGTATTCAAACTTCAATATTGTATTATTAGAACTTGAAGTTCCAATCTAAAAATTTAAGACTCTCATAATATAATTCCATGTTCTATTCTTTGTAACTCCAGATTCCAGTTCAAGAACTCTAGGTTCTTTCTCTGAAACTGAAATTCCACTGTTGGATCTCTAGATTTTACTCTCATAACTTGAGGTTCTACTATTAGAACTCTAGGCTCCAGATTTAGAGCCTGAGATTTGATTACTATTCAAATTTATTGATTACTATTGAAACTTCAGGTTCTATTCTCTGAACCTAAGCATTCTGCCATTAGAACTCAGCAGCTATTTGGAATCCAAAATTCCACTACTGGAAGTAGGCTCTACTCTCTGAATTTGAATCCTACAATTAGATTCTACAATTGCAACCAGAAATTCTACTTTAGGAATTTCAAGAATGACAAGCCAAGATGCTATATTTGGAATACTGAGTTCAAATCTGTGACTTTTTTTAAAATTTATTTTTTTAGTTTAAGTATAGTTGGTGTACAATCAAATAGGTTATATTAGTTTCAGGTGTATAATATATTGATTGACTCAACATTTTTATACCTTACATTGTGGTCACCCCACTAATTCTAGTAATCATTTGTTTCCATGAAAACTTATCACAATATTATTGACTATATTTTCCTTCCCTTTTTCTGCTATCCTCCTATTCCCTCCCTTCTGGTCACCTATGACTTTTATATTTTATTTTTAACCTTCAAGGTCTATCAAAGTCTGAGATCCTAATACTGAATTCCAGGTGCCAAACTTGGAATTACAGATTTAATAATTTTACTTCAGATGTTATTCTTATAATCCCAAATTTTGTTGAAAATGAAGACCCCTGGTGTCAAACAAATATACTCAGAAGACAAAGGTATCTTGACAAGACACTTTACTTCTGCAAAAGGGCACTTGGGTCTCTAAATCCAGGTAGCAAGCATACCAGGCCAGTGGTCTGATGGCCTTTTTATCTTAATGTAGGGGAAAGACACTGGGCCTTACCCCATTGGCTGGGGCTCAGTCTCACAATCTAAGTCGCAACTGGCTAGAAATGGCACAAGATGATTGGCTAGAGATGATGCAAAGAAATTTTTAATGTGAGTCAGGAATGAGGAAGTATGAGAAGCCCCTGAGTTCTGAGAATTGGTAATTCTTTAACCTTTACAAAATGGAGGTAGACTATAAAATGAAGTCACCTTTGTGAGACAGAAGAGACTCATTTTTCTCTCAATTCCCCCCTCTTGTTTATACATATGTATTCTTTTCTTCAAATTTGGCTAGTAATCTTTGGCTTTGCTGTTTTCAATTTGACTCTCAATTTTCTAGCTGCTATCTAGAGGTTGCTGAGAAACGTTGCTTGAGAATTTCCCAGGCATATGAACTACTTGCATGTATACTGTCCTAAATTGTGCTCTCAAACTCCTGGAATAACAAATCCCTTGATGAATGGCAATGGCTACAGCAATAGGGAAGCAGGGTGGCCCATGATAAAATTATTAATGAAACTTTTTACAAGTTCCCCTTCCTTTCCCCTACCTGCCATATCATCTTTGTGGCTCTTCTTCAGGTCCATATGCATTCTCACTGCTTCTATCTGACCCACTTAGGTCAAGTGGCTCTCCAGAATATAGTTGAAACTTTTTATATTAAAGTGCAAATTAATTAAAATATTTCATACATTCCCCGTCCTCGCCCCTTTACTTAAATAGTTAAAATGTAAAGGTTCAGCCAAATAGTTGAAGGTCCTAAAATAACATTTCACATATTTTCAAGGAATGAGGAAGGTAATTTGGAAGGAGAATCACAAATTACTCTGGTGGACCCTTGAAATCATCTTACTCACATTTTCCCACTTGTGTGCCCCTTCTAAGCCCGCTTCTATAAATTGAATCTCTTGTTTTTAAAACAGCTATTTTTAAATACTGATACTTTTGTTCAGTGCCTATCTTAATGTAAAATAGTGGAAATGAGGGGAAGCTGGGACAGCTCAGCAGGTTAAACACTTGCTTTGCAGTCCCGGACCAAGGATCAAATCCTGGCCCCGTCCCATGCAGACCCATATGCTGAACTGAGGTGTGCTTCTCATGCGGGAGTACCCCAGTTTGGTTCTCACCCCTTGGTTCAGCCCCTGGCTTGAGGGGGTGTGCCTCCCATGCGGAGGCCCCCAGCCGAGTTCCTGCCCTGCGCAGCCCCTGTATGGAATGAAACCATGTAACAAACTGATGATGTACAACTATGGGCCGGCCCTCCCCCTTCTCTCTGTCTCTCTCAAAAACAATAAAATAATTTTTTTTTAATGTGGAAATAAGGTAATAAGTTAAGAAATAAAAATTACTACACTAATGGGGAAGCCGGGATGGCTCAGTGGGTTAGGCGCTCACTTTGCAGCTGCGGGGACCGAGGATCGAATCCCGGCACCGGCCCGTGTGGACCCATATGCTGAACTGGGGAGTGCCCCCAGTTCAGTTCTCACTGGGGCGAGACCCCGGCCCAGTTCCTGCCCTGTGCAGCCCCGCCCACCTGTGGAATGAAACTAGGTGGAAAACCAATGATGTGCAACTATGGAGACTGTTTGGGGCCCTCCCCCTTCTCTCTGTCTCTGACTGTATCTCTCTCTCTGTCAAAAACAATAAATAAATCTTAAAAAAAAAAAAATTACTACACTAAAAGTACAAACCAGATTTAATTGTATAATATTCATAACAGTTAAATATCATTACTGATTATTTTTTGAGTACCCCTGAATGGCCTACTGTGTACCCCGGGGGATATGCATACCACCACTTGGGAACTGATGCCTTACCCAATTGATTTGACACTGCACTCTGAGCTTTGGCAAGGTTCTCTCATTTCTCTCCTTATTTGAAAAATGGGGATAAAAATCCATGTAGATAATATATGTAAAAGAACTTTGTGAATATTTTACAAATATTAGTTATTGTTATTTATTCACCCTTTACAAAAGAGCACTTTCCCAGGCCACTTTGACCATGACTCCTGTGCCATCTGTTGGGCATGCCTTGAATTACACTGCTATTTTTCTCCCAAGTATCACTCAACAATCACTTCAGATTTTCTGTGGCATTCTTGAAGACCCTTTAGAAAAAAAAGCTCCCTTGAATGGTTTTAGTGAATTTGTAATAAATTAAGATTAGTGAGTTCAGCAATAATCTATTGAACATTTTCCAAGTGGAAAGGGCCAAGGAGAAAAAATGGAGGTCTTAATGTCTACCATTGAGAGGATGAGGGATATGCCAGTATATTAAGGATGAATTCACAGAGTAGGGGTGATCTCCTACTTGGGTCTCATGAAAGGAGTACAATTTTGAGAAGGAAATAAGAGCACTTCATACAGGGAGAACAATATAAGTGAAGGCACAGAGAATGGAAAATTGCTCTGTGTAATCAGAGCTCTGGACCCAAGGAAGGAGGAGGTGATGACAGTGATTTACAGTCCATGTTCAAGCCTTACTGTGCACACAGCCCTTTAAAACACATGCCATTGAGAGAGGCTCTATAGCACAATGGTTGATACCATGGACTGTGATGGCAGCTAAACCTGCATTTAAGTCTGTTATATTTGATAACTGTTATATCTGATAATAACCTATATTTCAATTTTCTTACCAAAAAAAAAAAAAAAAAGAATACCTACTACTTCATTGGGCTCTTGTCAGGATTAAATAAGTTTGTCAAATTCTTATATACTAGCTAGCACTTAATAACTGCAATATTTAGTAGTTATCATAAGCTACTATTATTTAATCTATAAGGTAGAAATTACTATCCCAGTACTACAGAGGAAGAAACAGGTTAAGTGGCTAAGGTGCAATTCCATATCTTATACTTTTTTACCATACCAAAGACTCCAGACTGCAAAAGCAGGTTGGGACCAGAGTTTTAAGAACTCTGAATGTCAATATTAAGTTTGGGTTTTATATCATGTAGGTTATCGGGAACTACAGAAGGATTTTAAGGAGAAGAGTTTTAAATCAGACTTTAGAGAGAAGTCAGAACCTTCTGAGTAGAGTCACTGGACTTATAATTAACAAGTATGATGATGATAATCATGTATTGCATAGTAATTATGCATTAACTATGTGGAAGAAATAAAGACTGCATTGTATTTTTTTGCTTTTATTAATTGTTAAATTTATTGGGGTGACATTGATTGATAACAATTACATTGTTTCCAGGTGTACAATTCTATATTACATTGTCTATACATCGCATTATGTGCTCACCACCCAGAATCAGCTCACTTTCCATCACCATATATTTGATTCCCCCTCTCTACTGCCCCCCAGCTCTCCCACCCACATCCCCCCCCTTACCCTCAGGTAACCACTAAACTATTGACTGTGTCCATGAGTTTTTGTTTCTTTGTTACTTTCAATTTGCATTGTATTTCATTTTTAGAAAATAAACAGATGGCATCACCTCGTTAAAAAAAAAAAAAACACTCAGGAAGAAAACTATTTCTAGTGTGATTATTTTCCTCCTTAAGTGAAAAGGGGGTTATATTAATATGCACTTTTCTTTCACAAGTATTTTACAGATATTTGCTCTAATCTTCACAACCTAGGGATCTGAAGATGAAGGGATAACTGCCCAAAGTCACAGAGCTGGTAAAATGGCAGGGCCAAGATTAAACCCAAGCCAATTTACTCCAATACTCTTGCTCTTTCAACATCTCACTTCCTCCCGAGGAAGAAATATTTTAAGGTAGGAAGATGCCTCCCTTGAATTATATTCAGAATGTGAGTGTGAGGACCAATGGTAAGGGCTGAGGTTCTTCCCTTAAATGCAGAGAAGAAAAAGAATCTGAACCTTGTGAGCTTCCAATCATTTTAGACTGTGGGGGAACAGAGGAAGAGCAGGCAGTAAGCAGGGAGGGCCCAGCCAGTTGGTGCCCTTCTACCTGCCTAGCTCACCAGGTAGCCAAGAGTTCTGGTGAACCTACTATGTGCCAGGGACCTGCATCTGTGGGGACAATTAGTTCTGATCCCATAAGGTCAGAACTAGCAGGCCCCTCAGAAGTTATGTCCAGTATCTTCATGGTACAGATAAGGAAACAGGCCCAGAGAGGAACATTATTTTACCCAAGGGACACATAGCAATGAGAGGCAGAATTTAGAGCCCCTGCCTTGAGATTTACTTCTCTTTAATTCATTCCTAAGTAAAAGTGACTCATAGAAGATTCTTTCCCAAAGGCATGTTTTTAAGAGAAAAGATAGTACCTAAAGGAGGAAGGGGTTAGAGAGGGAGGAATAGGAGTCTAGAATCCTGGGGACAATTCTGCTCCCTTCTCCAGCTTTTGCAGGACCTGGCTATGTTTGGGAACTTAAGAGATTGTTACATAGGAAGGGTAGTGATTTTTCTGTTTTTAGCAGGAGCCTGCTAGGGACAGAAGTGAGATTTAACCTTCTTTCTCTACTCAAAAGCATACTTTCCCCATATGGAATTCACCTGATACAGAATATCCCAATGGAAAAGGATCTTCGGGCCCATCAAAAAGATGGTAGAGTTTAATTCTATGGGAACTGTGGGCTGGGAGTTCTGAATCTGAATTCTGAGAGGGATTCCAGTCATCTGAGACTGTGAGGGAGCAGATGAGGAGAAGGCTGGAAGCAGGGAGGGCCCAGCAGTTGATATTCCACCTGCTGAGCCTCACCTTACCAGGTAGCCAGGAATGGAAAACCTGATTCTAGCCACAACTCTGTCACTATCACTCTAGGTGACCCTAACAAGCTCTTTCTCCCCACTTTGAACTTTAGTTTTCTCATTTGTGAAGTGGAACATTTATATCTTTAAGGAGTCTTTCAAATTTTATCAATCCACAGTTACACCTTTGTAGGGCCTAAATTTTTCATGTTGCCCACAATAGGAAGCTCCACACTGACGGGAATCTAGGTGCTAAATCACACACAGTTTCCTAGCTGACAGAATCTCATCTAACCTCAGAAATTCCTTAACTACACTGGCCTCTTTCATCTGGAAAAGACTGAAGCCTTTCAGAAAGAGGCTTTATCATGCTATTCACCCTGACACCTATTCTGTGTTCTGAGTATCCATTTCTTCACTTGGCAGATAAGATGATCACTGTTATACAGAGGAAAATGTAAAAAATAATATAAACACAGATGCTTTAAAGTGGAGTTGGAGCTGCCATCCCAGAGGAACTGCCTTGCACATCTTAAGCCTCAAACCTTTGGAATGTTATAACAGGCAAAATCACCTTTGGACTGGGCATAGGGCAATGCTGTATCTCAAACAACTGATTGGAAAGATAACATGAAAGCAGGTATTATGACTACTGGATTGATGACTGACTACTGGACTGAAAATTAAAAACATTCTTTAGAATTAACCCCACTATGTTATGGCATCTGCAGCAAATGAAATGTCTTCCTTCTATTGATGTAATTGTTTTCCTTCCCTTTTTCATATATACCCCTTGCCTTTGTCTCCTAAACAGAACTCTATTTGGGATTCTGCCTGAAGGAACAGCTATTCTTTTTTATCTCAAATAAAAGCTAGTTGTCTTTTACTTTTGCCTTTTATTTTTAGGTTACAAAAGCAAGACATGGAAGCTGAACAGCTCTGAATCTCAGCTTTCTCACCTATAAAATAAAATAAAATAACTGTAAAAATACCTATATTACTGGTCATTGTGAGGCTCAAATATGATAACATATGTGACAGTATCTGGTACATATTTCAAATTCATCCACTCAAAGTTGTCCATCTCCACTGCTATTACCTGAGGCCTCATCCAAGTTACCATCTTGCTTGAATTTCTGAAAGAGCCTCCAGTTTCATGTTTCAAATCTTGTCTTGACAATTCCATTGCTTCTCAGCAGCTAGTGATATTTTAAATATAAATTGGATCACATCCCTCCCCTGAATGAAAACCCTCCAATGCTTCCCATTGAACTTGCGATAAAATCCCAAATTTTTACCATGGGCTACAACTCCTTTGTGATCTGACTTTTGTCTGTCTCTGGTTTTATCTCTTTGTCACTCACTCCTTGCTCAGGCCACTCCAGCCACACTGGCTGACTCTCAGTTCCCCAGGCCCTTTCCCACACCAGCCCGTTGTACACACTATCTCCTGGCTAACTGCTACTTGGCCTTCAGATACCAACTTACATGTCACTTCCTCACAAAGACCTTCCTGGATCTTCCTGAATAACTGTTTCTCAAAGATCTCCCTGCCCCCATTATTCTCTCTCTTAACAATCATAGTATTCCAGAACTTACCACAATTCATTATTATATAGTCATTTGTTTACTTAATTCTTTATATCTTTTCCCAAACACATGCATTGTCTGCTTTTATTTATTTGTTTGTTTGTTTATTTATTTTAAGAGATTTATTTTATTATTTGAGAGAGAGAGAAAGAGAGACAGACAGAGAGAAGGGAGATGGCCAAGAGCAGTCTCCATAGTTGTACATTAGTTGTGACATAGTTTCATTCCACACAGGTGGATGTGGAGCCACATGGGACGGGTACCAAACTGGGGGCCTTCCACATGGGAGCTATGCCGGCATCCTTGGCATTGTCTATTTTTATACCCTTCTATCCCTAGTACCTCATATCATCCTGAAGATATAGTTGTTAGGGAGTATTTATTAAATGAATGAAGAGGGGATGCTCAATTTTGTTTCCTTTATTCTCTTTCTTCTTTCTTTACTTATTATATTTCTACTAGACACATGAAATATTCCACAGCTAACAAAAAGTGTTTCATGTGACAGGGACCATTCATTTATCTTAAGAGCTTAGGAGTATGATCTTTGGAAACTGAGATCTGGGTTCAAGTCCTTTCTCTGACACTTCAGCTGTATGAACCAGGGCAGATTCCTTAAATTTCTAAAGCTTGAGTTGTTCCTTAGTAAATGGAGATGTTAGCATCAACTTTAAAAGATTGTTACGAGGATTCAATGAGAACGCATATGAAGCACTTAGTGCAAAGAGACACATTAAGTGCTCATAAGTGGTAGGTAGTTTTATAGTTTTATTATTAATAACTGGCATTAATAATAAATCTCTGAATACTTCTAGGCCTGTGCTATAGTGCTTTTGCGCCATGGCAGACAACTAAATTTTGTGTCAGTGTATTTGGGTTCTACTCTTGAAATTGGCTCCATGAATTCAGCACCCTGTGTCTCTGCGCCTCATTTTCTCATCTATAAAGTAAGTTTACAACCCCTACTCTACTCACCATAAAGGGCTGGAACAGGATGCTGCATGTAATAAGGCCTTTTTAAGCCTCATACATTGTAAAAGGTTATAAGTGAAAGTAAATGTCTATAATTATTAATAATCCTTGGTTCACCTCCCAAGGAGACTCTGGGTAAATAAGATAATATTGAAATGATGTTCCAAGTGATTGAGGCCAAGGAGAGAGCTTTTGTCTGTAGGCCAAGTTTGAACCTGATCCTCTCCCATGGGGCCAGGTCTCTGTTTAATCCAGGTTGAAGAGAGAAGTCTGAACATCTGTCCAATCTCTTCAATGCCTTGGGGGTGTAAGGAGAGGAGAGAAAAGTCCAAAAATGAGACATGGTTTGTTTGCCTGCCCTTGTGCCGTCTGCCCAGATAGTGAGAGGAATCTGGCAGGTCTCTTCTTGTGTCCTGATTCTTCTGGCTCCTCAATTCCCCAGAGCAGTTATATAGCATTGTTAAAACCCTGGAGAGAAGGACTTTTTATTAGCTAAACTGATGACAACTGTTTCACACATCTTTGCTGTCCATCCTCACACTGGCATATCATAGAAAACACATATTCCTGGATATCCAGGGAGGTGGTGTTAAAATGTAAAAGAACAGCACATAATTCAAATGTTGACCATCTGTCCATTCACTTCCTTGTGAGTCCAGACAGATCTTGGGCTTCATGCCTCCAACAAGTAAAGTGTTAAGATGCTGGATTCTTGGATCATTGATGGTCATTCTAGCCAGTGGTGTTCTGGTTAATGTTTAATTATCAGCTCTCCAAGTGTAGTTCTCATATGAATATTGGTTAATAGTTTCTCATTGGTTAATGAGAAAGATGAAAGTGAAACAACAAACACACTTATTGGGAATTCACTTATTAGTCAATAATATGAGTGACTATTTGCTGTCAGATAATAATTTTCAAATGCTGGAAAGATATTTTCTCAATTTTTGCTGTGCTTTTCACAATGTAAGAAGTATAAGTACAACATAATTTTAAGTTTAATCTGCATTTTATTAAATTAACATTTGCTCCATCATTTTCAAGTCTAGACAATTAACAGACCGAGTCCTGATATGTAGCATTTGCCAACCTCTGTGGCATAAATATATATTTTTAAAGACTTATTTTTATTGTTTTTGACGGAGAGAGATACAGAGACAGAGACAGAGAGAAGGGGGAGGACCCAGAACAGTCTCCATAGTTGCACATCATTGGTTTTTCCACATAGTTTCATTCCACAGGTGGGTGTGGAGCTGCACAGGGTGGGAACCGAACTGGGGGCCTCCCACATGGGAGACAAGAACCTTCGCCACCATCCTGGTGGTTACCAGTTGCATGCCACAGTTCAGCACACGGGTCTGCACGGGACAGAGCAGGGACTTGACCCCTGGAACTCTGAGTTGCAAAGCAAGTGCTCAATCTGCTGAGCTATCCTGGCATCCCCAAAAGTTTTAAATTTTGACTTAGTGCAATTAATCTATTTTTTCCCTTGGTTTGCTTGTACTTTTAAAGCTATATTTAAGAAATCACCACCTCATCCAAGGTCATAAAGATTTAGATCTGTTTCCTTCTAAGAGTTTTATAGTTTTAGTTTGGTTTTTTTTTTTAACTTTTTTTTTTTTTTAATTTATTTTTATTGTTTTTGATAGAGAGAGAGAGAGAGAGGAGAGAGATTCAGAGACACAGAGAGAACTGAACTGGGGGGAACCCCCCAGTTCAGCACATGGGTCTGCACAGGCCAGGGCCGGGATTCGATCCTTGGTCCCCTGGGGCTGCAAAGTGAGCGCTTAACCCACTGAGCCATCCTGGCTTTCCCTAGTTTTAGTTTTTACATAGAGGTCTTTGATCATTTTGAATTTGTTTTTGTATATGGTGTGAGGTAGGGTTCAACTGCATTCTTTATTTTTTTATTTTTATTTTTTTTTAATTTAAGGTTTATATTTATTGTTTTGACAGAGAGAGAGATACAGAGACAGAGACAGAGACAGAGAGAAGGGGGAGGGCTCAGAGTCTCCATAGTTGCACATCATTGGTTTTTCCACATAGTTTCATTCCACAGGTGGGCAGGGCTGCACAGGGCAGGAACTGGGCTGGGGTCTCACCCCGGTGAGAACCGAACTGGGGGCACTCCCCAGTTCAGCATATGGGTCTGCACAGGCCGAGGCCGGGATTCGATCCTCAGTCCCCAGGGCTGCAAAGTGAGGGCTTAACCCACTGAGCCATCCTGGCTCCCCTGCATTCTTTATTTTTTAGTAAAGATTTATTTTATTGTTTTTGGCAGACTGAGAGAGACAGAGACAGAGAGAGACAGAGAGAAGGGAGAGGGCCCAAAGCAGTCCCCAGAGCCACATGCCATCAGTTTTTGACATGGTTTCATTCCATACAGGTGGGTGGGGGCAGTGCAGGGCAGGAACCAGGCTGGGGGCCTCCCACATGGGAAGCACACCCCAGTTCAGCATATGGGTCCACACAGGCCAGGGCTGAAATTCAATCCCCAGTCCGAGGGGCTACAAAGCAAATACTCAACCCACTGAGCCATCCCAGCTTCCCCATAACTGCATTCTTTTGTATGTACATATCCAATTGTCCCAGCACCATTTATTGAAAAGATGATTCTTTCCCCATTGAGTGGTATAGCACACTATAATTTAAAACATTTGAAATAAAATTGAACCATTTTATTTCTTTGTAAAAAAGATTATCAAGAGTAATTTGAACAGTGCTTGCCTTCTTACTGTATAACTTACAATATGGGTTACCACATTTTCCATGCTTGGAACATGGTCCTATTTCTGTCTAATTTTGGATCAACTTTCAACACCATATTCTTTGCACTTTCAACATTTGTGAAGTATCTCCCAAATTTTAATATGAAGTTGTTTGCTGAGGTTACTTTCTCTAAGCCATCTTCATTCTTTTGGTCACAACCACTTTCCTCATTCATATCAACAAGTTTGGCTTCACTAAGGTGCTCTGGCTGTACATCTGTAGTCTTTCAAATGAAAGGAATATCAATATGACATGCTTAACTATTTCTTCTATAATTCCATTTATGTTCAATTAAAGTTTCACTTCCACCCTTATTACTTTTTGTTTCTTTGCTATATTTGAACATTTTGTTTGGCCAATTCTTTTTTTTGATTATACATTTCTGTAAAATGTCATGTGGGTTTTTTCAATAGTAGAAAAAGAGAAAAATACAATATATACTTTATTGTCTGTGAAAAATTGAATAACAGATGCACAGTAACCAATTACTGACAAGTTTTGAGAGAAGTGATGTGACTGTTCACTGATCATGTACATCTGCTATTACATAGTGATTTGTGGATTGAAGAGAGAGAAGCAAAGTTGTACTTTGTGCAATTACTTAATGTTAATATACTGTGATAAATAAAACTAGAATTGTGTTGTTGGGGGACTGACATTGTTTAACTAAATTGTAGTAACTAAACTAAAATTTTTGCATTTCAGGACTGTGTAAAACAAGGGCTAACTGGCATTTATTGACTGTTTTTAATATAACTTATTTAATTATAAGTTTATGTAATTTAACTTTTTTTAAATGGCCGTGTTTAACAATTGACTCACAAAGTTTATTAAATTTTAACAACTGGCTCTCATGAGCTGGCTCCAGCCCATCACTGCTTTTAGCTCATATATTTCTCAATTCTATGAATCCAATCCTTCCTTCCCTCAGCCAAAACACAGACACATGTACGTATAAATACATTTAAAACTAAACAAAAACATTTTTTTTCAATTCTGTATTCCTATAGTGTCATAGGACTATACAGATCATAGTTAAAGCTCAGTGTTTATAGAACTGAGGTGAATTCACATTCACATGAGAATGCACACTTAAGTTCACATTATTGTCTCATACACACAATTAGGGTGTAGCATGCCCAAACAAAATTAACATGTGAGACATAAGGCTGTAATGGATGTTGACTGCTTGGCTGCTCTACGCTGTATTTCAAAATATTTTTTGCTTATTTGGTTTTCTGATTAAGAGAGAATCCGAGGGTAGGCTGATAAATTTTCCCTCCACTGTAATATTTTTTGTTATGTTACACAAACCTGGATATAACCAGTTCTGTGTAGTCACATGGTATCTCCCTCCATCATTCTTGATCTTGCATACACAAATGCTTACATTTTTCATCCAGTGCACACTGAAATGGAAGTGTTCAGACATTTGGTTTAAACACTGTGCTGTTATTGAATTCTTAAAAGTGGAAAGAGTTCTTCCAATTTTTTGAAATGTTTGATGAAACTTGGATCCATCATTATGAACCTGAGAACAAAGGGCTACCCATGGAATATTGCCATAAGGGATCACCTTCCCAACCGAGGCCTGACTTGAACTTTTTTGGCTGAGGTATCCCTTAGGGTGATATTCCATGAACTGCCTTTTGTTCTCAGGGGCATAATGATAGACCCAAGTTTCTTCGTCTGTAATGATTTTTTTTTAAAGATTTATTTTTATTATTAATATTATTTTTTTGACAGACAGAGACAGAGAGAAGGGACTATGGGGGCCCAGAGCCTTCTCTATAGCTATATGTCATTAGTTTTCCATATAGTTTCATTTCACAGGTGGGCAAAAACCAGCTGGGAGCCTCCCATGTGGGAGGCATGCCCCCTTGAGCCAGAGGCCCCCGCAACATGAAAAGCATGCCCAGGGTGGGCACCAAAACAGGGGCCTCTCACAGGGGAAGCACACCCTGGCAAGAACCAAACTGGGGGGCACACTCCAGTTCAGCATATTGGTCTACACGGGCTGGGGCTGGGATTTGATCCTCGGCCCCCAGGGCTGCAAAATGAGTGCTTAACTCAGTCATCCTGACATCGCCTGTAATAATCTTTTTTTTTTTAAGATTTATTTTATATTATTATTATTTTTTATTTGTTTGTTTTTTTGACAGAGAGAAAGAGAGACAGACAAGGAGAAGGGGGAGGGCCCAGAGCAGTCTCCACAGCTGTATGTCATCAGTTCTCGAATTGGTTTCCTTCCACACAGGTGGGGGGAGGCCACACAGGGTGGGAAGATATTTAACTCTCAGTGCCTAACCGTACCTGGCACTTCCTTGGTAATTCTTCCAACCATGTACCATGCAAATGAGAAAAATAAGACTCAGAGTGAATAAGTGACTTCCTTTAGTCAAACAGCCTAAAATTGGTGAAGCTGTGAATTGAACTCAGATCTGCTAACCCTAAAGCCAGTTTCTTTCCACTACACTGTACTGTTTCTGTACATGTTGGGTAGTATGGAATAGGCTGGTGGGCTTAAGGAGCCCTGACTGAACTGGACATCCTGAGGGAAGGCCCAGAGATTCAAATGCCTAAATAACAACTTTCCTCCTCAGTACGGTCCATGTTTATATCTTTAGAACCCAGGTGTTCAGTTACTAACCCAGATCTTTCCATTGCACCATCTATACCATGATGCCTCCCATGTAATTTGTCTGAGAGACACATCATTAACATTCCCCAATATCAAGTGTATCCTAATACTTTCCTTTTAGGACCAGAGGAAGGCAGGGTGAGCCATGGACAGAGTGTTAATTATGCTTATCAAAATATCCTTGTTTTGTTATTCAGTCAAATTTGACTTAGATGAAGGCATTTTCACTCACATTATAAATGTTCACAGTGATTTTATCCCTCCCTGGTGGTGGGTGCACCTTTCTATTCTGAGTGTGGGAGGAGGTGTGGTGGTGCTGAAGCAATCTGTAGTCAGATAGACTTGGGTTGGAATCTTAACTCTGCCACTTACAGACACCTTGGATAAGTAATTTCACTTCTCTGAACCTCAGTTTCCTAATCTGTCAACATGTTGAAACAGCACTCATCATTTTTTTTCTCAAGCTTGCTATCCCTCCCCTGCTGTCTCTCTGCTTGATAGCATAGACTACTAAATTACCCAAGACAGAAACCCAAGTGTCATCTTTGACTTCTCCCTTTTCACACACCAATTCAATTATGAGTTTGATGATTTTACCTCCCCAAACCTCCATTCTCCCTACTCTAACCTAATTCAGGTTAACCATCACATTTGACTGGAGGAAAAGCTGTCTCCAAATCTGTATCCAATCTATTCTCTACATAGCAGTTAGAGAGATCTTCTCTAAAACCAAACCTGTTAATGCCATTGACCATCTTAAAAGCTCTAATGGCTTCCCATCACTCATATGATAAAATCCAAAGTCCTTGATATGAAGTATAAGGCCTTTGCTGATTTGGCCTTTGCCATGACTGTCACTGTTCCCCAATCTTGTCCTCTCTGCCTCAGCCAACGCTGTTCTCTCGGTTCTTAAGAGAACATCATGTTCTCTCTTGCCTCTAGGTTGCTGTATATTTTATTCCTGCTGCTGAGAACACATTCTTTCCTTATCTACTCTCCACCCAATTTACCTATTTAAGTCTTAGCCATTCTTCATCTCTCCATTTAGATATCACTTCCTCTAAAAAGTCTTGCCCAACCTCTAAGTCTGGGTAAGATACCCCTGATTTGTGTTCCTATAGCACACTGTATTTACCCCTAAAATCATAATTGCCTATTTTCTCATCTGCCTCCACCAGCAGAGTCCAAACTCCTTAGGGATAAGAGAGTATCTTGCTTACCACATAGTGCTTGGTATATAGTACTGATATTCAATAAATATTTGACCATCTGACTGTGTTAATGAACTATTTTGTGCTCCCACTGTCCAAAACTCTGGCTCTGTACACTATGTTTCAGAATTTGCTTCTAGTTGTCTTTTCTGGTTTGGGTGACCTATTCTCTTCTTGTACTCTGGGTAACTCCGAAGACTTTCAAATCTGTATATTCTCCCTTGTTGTCTACAGCCTCTGCAGTTCCAATTAGGATAGTCCATTCTTTACCCACAAGGAGTTCAGGATATTGGCGTTGGTCAAACCTGACCACCACTGCTACTTGCAGAGAGATTCAGATAATAACAACAAATCATCTAATGAATACCTACTATGTGGAAATCACTTGTATATATAGCAGACATTAGCCTCATTTTATTGATGAGGAAACATGTCCTTCTATTCAGATCCCATAGTTACTCAGAATTTGAACCCAAGTCTGTCATGTTGCAAATGTTTTCCACTATGTAGTCCTGAAAGTATTATATTTCTTATTGTATCAGCTTTGACAGATATGTGTTGGCAGGGCAGAGAGACAATGGTAGCAATGAGGCAAACTCTTTGGAAGGGGAGTTTGGTGATATCTAACCAAACTACATATGCATTTATCATTTGACCAGAAATACCACTTCTGTGAATTTACCCTTAAGGTACATCTACAACATTTGAAAAACAAATGCACAAAATCATTCTTTGCAACACTGCTTGTAATACAAAATACTAGAAATAACCAAAATACCCATACATAGGAGAATGGTTGAATAAACTATAGAAGTGGTTCTCAAACATTTTGGTCACAGACCACCTTTACATACTTATAAATTATTAAGGATCCCAGAGATCTTTTGTTTACGTGAATTATATCTATTGATATTTATCACCTCAGAAATTAAAACTGAGAAAAAACTTTAAACAATTATTATTCAAAGTAATAACAGTAAACTCATTATATGTTAACATAAATAACTCATTTTAATAAAAGCCAACTATATTTTTCTTGCTATCACAAGGTAAAACCTAGGATGTAGTGCCAGAAAGTAAGGGAAAATGCTTAAAAAGTGATGGTGAGATGATAAAAGAACATAAAAGCCATCCAAATCTGAAACAATTTGTACATCAAAATAAATGATGTTAATGTTTATATCTCATAGAACAAAATAAATATTTATGAGTTCATTCTGATATAAATCAACAAATTGATAAATTAATAAATGGGATAGAAGCAAAAGGCTGTCCCATATAAGAAAACACTTGGGGAAGCCGAAATGGCTCAATGGGTTAAGTGCTCACTTTGCATCCCCTGGGACCCAGGATCAGATCCCAGCCCTGGCCTGTGTGGACCCATGTGCTGAACTGGGGTGTGCTTCCCATGTGGGAGGCCCCCAGTTTGGTTCTCATTCCCTGGGTCAGCCCCTGGTTCAGGTGGCATGCCTCCCATGTGGGAAGACCCCAGTCCAGCTTCCGCCCTGCATGGTCCTCTCCCACCTGTGTAGAACAAAACCATGTTGAAAATTGATGATGTACAGCTATGAAGACTCCTCTGGGGTTTTCCCCCTTCTCTCTGTCTCTGTCAAAAACAAATAAAATAAACCTTTAAAGAAAAAAAAGAAAACGCTTGCAGAAACCATTCTTAGGATATTAGCTTCCTACAGGAAGAATGTAAATGGTATGAAAATGAAAGTGGTGAAGTCTACCAGGGTGGGAATAAGGAGATATTTTAGAGTCACTGGACAATTGTGGAAATCAATGCAAAATTGAGAGTGGAATAATTAAATCAATTGGCAGCAGATCAAGATATTAATAGATTACAGTGAAAGAGAGGTTTACAGTAGAGAAAACAGATGAGAGCGATTTCAGGAACAGAGAGCAAACTAGGTAGGAAGAGTCAAAACAATGGAATGAAATAGGAGATGAAAGAATTTAAAGTGGCCTAGTATGGTCAGGGAGGTGGTAATGATGGATGATAAATGCAGTCTCTTTCAGCAACAGTAGAAGGGGAGAAAGTGTGAAGCAAGAGGAAACTGGTCTTGGGAACAAATGAGTCATCTTCATGCAGTAGCTACACCCTAGGTAGCACAATTATTCATAAACAAATGCAGATTTCTTGGTGGTAGTGAACTAGGCTTGGAAAGCAAAGTGCTAATGTTATGTTGTCAAACTGATCTGAATTAAAGGGCCCATTTCTCTAGATTGAAAAATTTTAAAAAGATTTATTTTATTGTTTTTGACAGAGACAGAGAGAAGGGTGAGGGCCTATGTCATCAGTTTCGACATGGTTTCATTACACACAGGCAGGTGGGGGCCCGCATAGGGCAGGAGCCAGGCAGGGGGCCTCCCATATGGGAGGCATGCTCCCACAAGCTGGGGCTGAACTGGAGCTTCCCACATGGGAAGCGCAACCCAGCAAGAACCAAATTGGGGTGTAGCATATGGGTCAGCACGGGCCAGGATTCAATCTTCGGACCCCGAGGGTGCAAAGTGAGCCCTTAACCCATTGAGCCATCCAGGCATCCCCAAAAGATTAAAAATTTTTAGCAACAGTAACTTACCCTTACAGCATTTTTTTAACATTGCAGAAAGGACTTGTTAGGGCATCAAATGGGAGACCGAAGAGATTTCAGGGTTTACTTTCAACTTTTCCTTAGGTTCTATGTATTTCACATGTAGAATGGTGGTAGTATAGTACTTAATTCATAGAGTTGTTGTGAAGATGACTCATAGTTTCCCGCTGAGTATAAAAGGAGATAGTGATTTTTTTTGTAACGTGACTCAGAAGTAGGTGGTGAAGGCACACTCAGGATTGTACTGAAAGAGAACTGTTAGGTTGTATTTTCTCTAAGGTGACTGCTCAATTATTATTTGAAGGTTCCCAGAGAACTTATATAATTTTCTCATTAAGATTTATTATTAGGACATAACCTAAGGTAAGGTGAAAGACTGTCTTCTATACATATATATGGTTCTTATGCTGACATCTGCTATGCAGCAGAATGTCATAGGGTCCAGTATATTAAGCTTTATTATTCTTCAGTGGAGGGATATTATATAAGTCCATTACTAAAATTTAGGGAAATTTTACGCAGACCAAGGATGAAGAATGATGATTCCATTTTTTTTTTAAAGATTTATTTTTATTGTTTTTGACAGAGAGATACAGAGACAGAGAGAAGGGGGAGGGCCCAGAGCAGTCTCCATAGTTGACAGCATTAGTTTTCCATATGGTTTCACTCCACAGGTGGGTGCGGTGCTGCACAGGGCAGGAACTGGGCGGGGAGCCTCCCGCATAGGCCCTGGCAAGAACTGAACTGGGGGCACACCCCAGTTCAGCCCATGAATTCACATGGGCTGGGCCCAGGATTCAATCCTCGGGCTCCGGGGCTGCAAAGCGAGCACTTAACCTGCTGAGCTATCCCAGCTTCCCCCCATCTTTTGACAGGAATATATTCTCTCTCACACACACACACACACACACACTCACACACACTGAGCAAAAGAACAAAAGCAGGTGGGAACAATCTTTATTCTAAGAAAGACTGAGAGGGTATTTTTGAACCGACAATAATTGGAATGAACATTTCTTACCGTAAGTACATTCTATGGTCCAGTTCCTTTACATACATTATTGCCAGTCTTCACAACTAGTAAGGTAGGCATTAGGAAACTGAGGTTCAGAAATATATAACCTGTTCTGGGTCATAAACCTAAGTATGACAGAGCTGGAACTGGTAGTATCAAGATCTGTCTGCCACCAAAATCCCTACTCATTTTAATATACCACTCTATGACAAAATAATGTATTTGAAAAGATTTGGGACAAGAGTATTTGGAGAATTTCTTTCCCTAATTTCTCTGTGACAATCTTTTTATTTTTGGTTCTGATATTTTCACCCTAGAGTTAGAATGGGATTGAATACTGGGTGTCCGTAAATAGAATGATTCCACTATATAACAATTTCCTCAGGGTTGGGGAGTGGAAGGGCAGAGATGGTGATGAGGGTGGAGGAGGGGTTAGTTAGAAAAGATGGATGATTCTTTTCTTACCTTTAAGTTGTTTATATGAATTTCAGGACTTTCAGGACAACCCATTGGCTATTCTCTTCTCTTACTTGGAATATTATTTTTTCCCTCGAGTCTTTTGGGGGAGTTATTAGGGATTGAAGGTTTGGTATCTGCAGAAAATTTCTGTAATGATTTGCACAATAGATACCAAAAAATGTTAAGGTCAGATAACTCAATTCCTTTGTCTGTATTTGGGAGTATGTGTGTGTGTGTGTGTAAAAAGACTGGTGCTGGGTCACCCTTTTTACAACAGAGACTCCCCCACACACCAACTCTCAGGTGCGGGTCTGAGTGACAGGACCGTCCTCATACCTTGCTACGTGAAGGAAAAGGTACAAAGGTGCTCAGGGTCTGAGGGCCGGGAGCGGGCAGGGAACCCCAGGATTGGTGGAGGCCCAGGGACTTCCGCCTCCCGGGACTCCCGGTCGGGGTCCGGCGGGAGGCCGTAGGCGGCGCTTGCAGAGCGCAGCCCCGCCTTTCGCAGCCTGCGCTCCCCGGCGTTCTCGGCCGCTCGTGCCTTGGCGGCCGCCGCAGTCCCGCTGCCGTAGCGGGGCGTGGGGGGCAGGGGGCGCTGTGACCCAGCGGCGCTGGCGGCAGGAGCGGCCAAGGCGACGCGGGCGGCTTCGCCCAGGATCCCCGCCTGCGGCACCTCGGTCGTCCCGCCGCAGCCTTCAGCCCCCGGCCCGGCTCAGCGGCGCTCCTCCGGGATCCGCGAGGCTGCGGCGGCCCGGGAGCTCAATGCGGCTTGGCGGGCGCTGGGCCCTAGCAGCCTCGGCGACCACAGCACCTTCAGGAGTGGGAGGCTTCGCGGTGGCGCCAGGGGCCGCCCCGGTGCCCTCCGGAGGAGGCTGTCGGCTCAGGGACGGCCCCCCGGGCCATGCTGAGGCGGCAGCACCCGCTGCTCGAGGTGAGTGTGGCGCGGGGCGGTCCTGGGCTCGCTGGCCTTCGGCCTCTGGGGAGGGCCCTGGCGGCAGCCCTCTCGCCGGGCGGACGGGGCGTCCAACCGCCGCGGCAGCCTCTCCCACCCCGTGGCTCCGGGGCCTCATCCCTTTTTCTCCTTGTCCCCTGAGAGGGTGGAGGCGCGTGCGGGGTGACTAGGCCCCGCGCCGTCGAGAAGCCCCCCCCCCCCGCCTGGATCCCGGCGCGGCCGGGTGTGTAGAGCAGGGGGCTGGCAGGGGCAGGGGCAGGGGCATCCTTCGGGTCGGGCCCGGGCAGAGCGCAGCCCCTTAACCCTGGGCCCTGAATGTACATCCTGGTGGGAGGCGGAGGACGCCTGTTTGCAAACAGCTCGCTTTTCCACGCCGCATGCGGAGTCCCGCAGAGCCCCGGGGGGAGGGGCGGAACTGGAGTGCAGAAAGTGAGGGGCCCAGAAAGCCCCCGGTATTCCTGGGGTGTCATTCTCGGACCTCACTGGGTTGAAAACAACCTTTTGCGTCTTATTTGAGGTGAAATTACATCACCTGCCCGTAGCTTATCCCTCCCTGCCTTCTTCTATTACATTTTGCCTCGAAGCGTGGTCTGCTTTGGAGAAAGCTCCATCCCAGCTTGGCTATGTTAAGTTTCCTAGTAAATGCTCACAATTATTTATGTATAGCAAAGGTCTGTCCCTCCTACTACAATAAATGTAAATATTTTAATGCCTAAGTCCTAGATGCAAAAATGTTACCTAAATAGATCCATAGAATGGATGGCGAGAGGATTTTAAAAAGTTCCAACTCTCCTAATAACAGATACCTGAGGGAAATAGGTTTATTCTAAAACTCCTCTAAACATGAAAAAAAAAAAAAAAAGGTATGCTTATTGTAGAAAACTTGGAAAATGCAGAAAGCAGACTCTCTACAAATATTTAATGGGGGAAAAGTCACCCATAATCTCATAGTACATTTTGATGGTCTTTTAAAGTTAAAAATGGGCTTGTACTGTTGGTGATTTTTTAATTATTATTTTTGCATATTAGATTCAAAGTTAACTGTTACATTTTACTGTTTATCATCCAGCCATTTGTATAAGACCTATAAAAATATTTTACTAAATTACATTGCAGTCATAGTGGAATTCATCAATTAAAACAGAATAACATGGGTAATGACCTAAAAGACCTTTGTGCAGCATGAGAAGCTCCTGAGGTCTAGGGAAGCTTGGTGTAATAAATGTTTTTGAGGATCTATCCTGTTAACATGTGGTAGGTAGCCTTGTATTTCTATAAGATTCTGCTTAACTATAACAGTAAAAAATTGGCTTGATTAAATTTTTCGGTAGATTTATTTAGGTTTTAAAAAGTCATTCCATTTTTCTCAGTGTATCCTTAAAGACTACCAACATTAGAATCAGCTGAGGGTGCTTATTAAAATACACAGACCCTGAATCAGAATTTCTGGGGATGATAGTGGCCCAAGGATATTCATTTTTATAAAGCTCCTCTATTAATCCTACTAAAGTTTGAGAATCCCTGATATAATAAGCTTAAAGTTAACTAACCTTGGCAAACTGAATGAAAGTACATATCTGTTTTCTATCAAAGCTACCAATCTTAAGTGGCCAATACAATCATTTCTTGTAGCAGCAGATAATGGTGTTTTAATCTTAGAAAGAAAAACGATGATTTTAGAGGGATTTTTGAATTAGTTAACAAACATTTGAGAGCCTTTTGTGATAACAGTGTTTTTATAAAAAGGATACCTGGCCGCTTACCTTGGCACTTAATCTCCTTGGACCTCAGTGCCATTGTTTGTAAAATGCAGATAGTTATACTTATCTTGCAAGACTTTTAGGGCAAATACATCTGAAGATTTTTGTAACCTGTAAAAGATTGTTATACAATTTTAGCTATTAATTCTAAGTGTGAGGTCTTTTCTTTGGTGTTCTGAGAAACAAAAATGACCAAGGTCTCTGCTTGCAACTAGCTAATTGTGGAAGCAGGACATACTTAATTAATTGTTACAAGGCAGAGTCAGACAAGTGTTGTAATGGAGTAGAACATGCTAGATCTCTCTTTAAGGAGTCTATGTTTAATTTAATACCTTTCCTTTAAGAATATTAATAATTTTTATATTTGGTCTTTTCTTTCTCTTCCAATTCCTGATTCAGTGTTTTATTTTTTAAGAAGGCAATTGTATATGTTGCCTAGTAAGTTATAGTTTTATATTAACTCCTTTAAAAAGACAGAATGAGTGGACATGATCCCATTTCTTCCTCTGTTGCTAAGCTACCACTGTTCATTCTGTTCAGTAAACTTTTATTTGGTACCTGTTATGTACTTGACACAGGCTAGTTGCAAGACACAAAACTTTTTAAAAAGATAATTGTCTGGAGTTTAATTTAAATTCTTATTTTTCTAAATGGGTGGTGATGGTGGTGGTGATGATGATAATGACTACGATGACAACGTTATGTGTGTGTGGTGTGTTTTATGGTTGTTAATTGCATGAAATGGTACAGAGTATGGCGTCATATGTGAACAGGAATCCTTACAACTCTTGGAGCAATGTGACATTTAGATCCTAAGTTTCTTCCTGTGTACTACAGGAATAATAGCACCTCTCACTGAGTAGAACAATTTCAATGAGATAAAAGTATCAAAAGCCATTAACTCATTGGTCGCACATAGAAGGTGCTCAGTAAATGTTCATTTCCATTCTTCAAAAACAAAAACCAAACATTGAAATTTCTGTGACTTAAAACTTGGTAGCTTTGATTGTTTGGAGTACCGGTATGAGTCTACTTTTGGAAATCTTTGAAATTTTTAATAGAAAGCATCTTTGATCTTAAATTATTAGATATATTTTCCATTTCATTTTTAGCTAAAAATTAGTTCCTGTGTATAGTGTACACTTGTTATGAATTATTTATTTTCTGAGTTTTACATAATTTTTTATTTTTCTTGTGTGTATCTGATTTGCATTATATAGAGTCAAGTTTTTAGTATATAATCAAGACAGTTCATTTTGGGCAAGGGAAAAGGAAAACTTAATGAATATTGATGGAGATTGAGGCATTCAGGATTTTATATTATAGAACTATTTTTGAAATTTTTTTTTTTTTTTTTAAGATTTATTTTACTGTTTTTGACAGAGACAGAGAGACAGAGAGAAGGGGAAGATCCCAGAGCAGTCTCCATAGTTGTACACCATCAATTTTCAACAGGTTTCGTTCCACACAGGTGGGCAGGGGCTGCTCAGGGCAGGAACTGGGCTGAGGGGTGCCACCTGCATGGGAGGCACGCCCCCTCGAGCCAGAGGCCAAAAGGGGTGGGGGTGGGGGGGGGTTGAGAACTGAATTGGAGGCTTCCCACATGGGAAGCACACTGCAGTTCAGCGTATGGGTCTGCATGGACCGAGGCCGGGATTTGATCCTCGGTCCCCGGGGCTGCAAAGCGAGTGCTTAACCCGTTGAGCCATCCCGTCTTCCCCTAAAAATCTTAAAATTTTTCTATAAATTGTATTTTAGTCTAAAAATCCTTACATTTGTTTATTTAAGCTTAAAACATGCCTTTGTGGACCTAGCCTTTTGACTATAGTAGTTTCTTCAGTTGTTAATTCTATAGTGATTTTTCATCTTTTCCTTTTTTATTATTTATGATGATATATCCTTAAGGTTGTATTTCTTAATAACTGTGATGGTAGTTTTGTTGCATTTTTTAAGTATACAGAGCAGTAAACTATATACTAGGTTTTAAAAACTAATTAAATTTAAATGGAAATTTATTAACTTTTGAGGGAAGGAATCTTAGGATATAAGACCTGGGGAAGCCGGGATGGCTCAGTGGGTTAAGCACTCACTTTGCAGCCCCGGGGACCGAGGATTGAATCCCGGCCCCGGCTCGTGCAGACCCATATGCTGAACTGGGGAGTGCCCCCAGTTCAGTTCTCACTGTTGAGACCTTGGCCTAGTTCCTGCCCTGTGCAGCCCCGCACCCACCTGCGGAATGAAACTATGTGGAAAAATCAATGATGTGCAACTATGGAGACTGTTCTGGGCCCTCCCCCTTCTCTCTCTCTCTCTGTATCTCTCTCTCTCTGTCAAAAACAATAAAAATAAATTAAAAAAAAAAAAAGGATATAAGACCTAAGAAAATGGTAAAATGAGTATAGAATTTTTTATAAATTAGGGAAAATTTGGTTATATTCAGCCTTGGGTTGTTCTGGCAGTTTGAAATAATAATTGTAGAGAAGCTATAAAATGTGAAGAACATAGATATTTCAATTAAATTTAGAGTATCAGATAAAGCTCTATTTTTTTTGTAACAGCTTTATTGAGATAAATATACTATCTAATTTTAGACATTTTCATCACTCTAAAAAGAAACCCATACCCATTAGCAGTTACTACTCCTCATTTCCCCCCAATCTTCCCAGCCCTAAGCAACCCTAATGTACTTTCTGTCTCTGGATTTGTATGTATTCTGGACATTTTATGTAAATGGAATCATACAATACGTGACTAGCTTCTTTTACTTAGCATAATGTGTTCAGGGTTTGTCCTTCTTGCAGTAGATACCAGTATTTCATTTCTTTTTATTGCCAAATAGTTCATTGAATGGATATAGCACATTTTATTTATCCATTCATCACCATAACCATTATTCATAACCAGAACTTGATGGAACTGGTTAACCATATTGGATGGTAATGGGGATAGTGGTGGAGCACTTCAGCTATTTAGGTTGTGTTCTAAGACTATCCCTTAACAAAAAGCAATTAATTGTAAGCCTTAAGTTTAGTTTTCCTTTAACTGCTAAAACATTTCTAAAAAGTAAGAGTCCAGTTGCATACTTAGTTATTAACATTTCTAAGCATTCAGCACTGACAAGATTTTAAAGATTGCGGTTATCTCCATGATTCTATATAATGCAGACTAGTCATTGTTCTTTATTCTTACATGTAGTATTGTTTGTTCCCAATTTGAGGTATTAAAGCTTTCTATGAAGTTTTTGTAGGATGTAGTTCAAAGTCAGCTATAATGATTTGCTAATATTTCTAGACTTACTTCAAAATAGTTAGGAACTACTTACTGTAGGGTAGTTCCCAAAGTGCAAATCTGGGCCTTCATTCTACATGCAGTGGATAACCCACAGTATTTTCCCACTTGATTATGAAAACTTTTAGATCCCTTAATGTTGACTTTGAACCGAGTGAGCTGAAAGGCTTCCACTGGTTCGTTATACAATCTTTTAGTTGCTTTGGATGCCATAATTTCTATATAATGTTACAAAAAACAGTTCTGGAGTCTTTTTTGCTGGGATTAATGAAAAGGTAGGCATTTCAATTTGTAATATGGTTCTTTTCTAACCTCTCATGATTAATTAAGGTTTGGTGGTTTATCTGCCAGAATTCCTTTTATTAAAATGAATAAAGAGTACATGGTACATATTTTTTTTCCCCAAAGCACAGCAGAGCCTATCTCAAAATTTTCTTTATTAAAATAAAGAGCAAGCAGTGTAAAAAAAATTTTAAGACATTTTATTTTTTTACTTTTTAAAGATTATTTTAGTGTTTTTGACAGAGAGAGAGAGAGAGAGAGAGAGAGAGACAGAGAGAGATAGGAAAGAGGGAGGGCCCAGAGCAGTCTTCATAGTTGTATATCATTAGTTTTTCCACATCATTTTATTCCACATAGGTGGGTGTAGGGCTGTGCAGGTTGGGAACAGAGCTACAGCATGGGAAGCACACAGGGGTTGGGAGCCGAAGGGGGCCGGGGGTCTCCAACGTGAGAAGCTTGCCACCGGGAATCTAATTGGGGGCCTCACACATGGGAAGCACACCCCAGTTCAGCATATGGGTCCGCATGGCGGGGACCGGAACTCAGTCCTCGGACCCGGGGGCTGCAAGGTGAGTGCTCAATCCGCTGAGCCATCCCAGCATTCCCAGTATTAAATTTTTTTGAAGACATTCTGTCAGGATTTATGTAAACTTTAATCTCCATTTTTCATTTTCAATTGAACAATAGAAATAACCCCTAAAAAGTAATAGAAGTAAAATACTGCCAGTTTGAGAGAAACCTTAAAAGTCAAAAAACATCATCTGACCTTTTTGTGATTCTGGTGATATAGTAATGGCCCATAGATTTTTTTGTTTTTATTTTTTTAATTAGTAGCTGAGGTAAATTATTTTTGAGATTATTATCAAGTCACTCTTGGAAATTTCTTCTCAATGTCTAAAAAACAACTTTGAGTTTCTTTAATATGGCACAGCCCTTCATGTGTAGTTTCCAACCTCTTGATATTCCTCACTCCGGTTTCTGCATGCCGATCCAGTCCATGTTTACAAAGTTTTCCTAGATTTCTTTTATCTTGTGTTGTGTAATATAAAAGCTTGTCATCAGTGTGCCACCTTCTTCCAGGTGTGTCACATATGTTATTTCTAATTCTTAAAATGACCCTATTATATCCATAGTATTTATGCCTGTTTTATAGCTGAGCAAACTGAGAGGCCTGGAAAGTTTTTACTTTCCAAAGTTCATAGCCATGATTCAAACCATATTATCTCTGACAATAAACTCCACATTCTTTTTCATCATGTGAACTTGCCCATGTTCTGTATTTGTTTTATCTTAGAATTTTCCATAGTGCTGTAGGAAATAATTCATATTAGGAGAGCACAAATTTAGTTGATTGACTTCTGTGGATATTTGCTTTTGAAATATACTACTATTAGGTTGGAGCGAAAATAATTGCTGTTTCAGACTGTGAATTTTAAATCATTATAACTAGACTCAGGCATATCTTTATTAATCAGAATAGGAGCCATTACTATCAACACTTTTTTTTTTTTTTTTTTACTATTATTATATTTTATTGTTAAATTT